>FXXK01002576.1:5561-56500 GCA_900184695.1 Betula pendula
TCAATCTTTATGCTGATCACAAAATATCCCATAGCATAATACTTCCATAAAATATTTATGCTCAACAAAAATAAAAAAGCTTCATGGGATAAGCATTAAATAATTATAGCTCAGAAGAAGATAAATTATAAAGCAAATAAAACTTTAACACTAAAACATAAAAGGATGCATAGCATAGTGGTTTTGGGCTAGCCTTATCAACCTGGAGAACCCATTTCAAAACCCAAAAGCACCAAGAACCCCTTTTTTTTTTTTTTTTTGAAATATCCGGATGGGCTACAGTACTGGGTTGGTCTGCTTTCGGGTCGGGCCAGTTGGATCGGGTTACTATACTGGGCTGGCCCAAACGAGTCAGCCCACTTATTGATCCAATTTTATTTTTTATTTTTTTTAAAAAACACCCAGTGGGCCGGTAGACCAACCCATAACCCGGCCCACTACCTTATGACCCGATTTTTATGGGTCGAAACCCTACCCAAAATACCAATCCCCTGACCCGTTAATCCTTAACCCAACGCCGCCGCCTCCTCAAGCGCCGGCCACAGGGGCCGCCGCTCAAGTGTGACGTCGACTCCTTATGCGGCGGCCACGGAAAGGGCCGCCGCCCAGTAGACCACGCGTTTTCCCCAACCTTCAAGCAGCCCGTGAAGGGCTGCCATTACTGTGACTGCGGGCCGCCCGTCACAGAAACGTGATGTTGGTGATGCGGCAGAGACGCCGCCGCTTATGGCCGCTAAATGGTGGTGGAATTCTCCTTATGGGTTCGACGGCACCAGTGTGTGTTCCCCAAAAATTTTTCATTGGTTACAGCTTCAGCTTCAGTGATGTTCATCCTCTTTCAAACATGCCTTACGGCACTTGCACAGTGAAATTTGTAAAAGAAAATTTTAAACAAATTCCACGTTAAACAAAAAATCCAGAATATGAATAAATAAAAGTAATACATATTTAGGCATATTTTGAGAATAATAACCAACCTAATACTGAGCAAAATAGCCTGAAGGAGGCTTTGATACCACATGTAAGCATATTCACAATAATATTAAAATTGATATGCTTAAATACGCAGCGGAAAAATAAGGTGGTTTAGAATTACCTCCAGCCATTGATTGCTCAAGCGCAATAATATCCCCAAAATAGGAATAAGCAGCCTCCAGCAATATGAAACAAAATAAAAAACAATTTTGATGTGTCTTCTGACCTATTCCTAACCTTAAGCCGTATTGATGGAATACACAGGCACTGTATTTATAGGTTAGGTCAGGGACCCTCAATTAATTCGTCAGCTTTAATTATTCCTCCCATCAAGGAATAAATTGATTTGAATTAAATAGATTGCAATCAGATCAATTTGCAATCAGGTTTGATTCCATATGATCTCTTTATTTGGAATAAGAAAATCAAATACCGTAATTATAATTATAATTATATGCGACACCGTAATTATAATTATGAAATAATTCATAATTATATGTGATATAAAAGGGCCATAAATAGAATATCTAACAACATATATATGGGTCATGCTACACGTCCGTCTAAGACAAACGTGTAGCGTCTTAATAGTGTAATTTTTTTTTTTATTGTCCGAAAGTCCTCACACTTATAAGGACTTTGGAACGCTAAACCTTAGACGAACGTCCAGCATTATCCTCTATATATATAGTTGATCGACAAAGACATATCACCACATCTACAAAATACACGCTTCTTATATTCTCATTTTCATTTCGTGACTCTCTCTCTCTCTCTTCTGTAAATTTCTTTTCTTCCCTAGTCAGCCGAAAACTTCACAGCTCCTCACTCCCTCTTTCGGTTCTCTCCAAAAAAAATTAAAAAAAAATATCTATCCAACAGATTTTTTTCTTCATCCGAAAAGTAATGCTATACAAATCAAAACCCAAAATATCTAAAGAATTAATGCAGCCACAACCGGCTATAGCAAGGAAATCTCAAAAATATCTCATAATTCACCACACACCCCAAATTCTTAGCACCCAGGAGAAATTCGGTCCATACCCATTCGGTGCGCGCATCACTTGGCAAACAAAGGAAAACCAAAATCTTCACAAGAAATCCCAAAAGAAGATAACCCAAAACACAAACAACCTGAAAATCTCCAATATCCAACAAAATCCCAAAGAAATTTCGAACACCCATCCTTTCTCCATAGCCAAAAACACCAATTTAAACTTATATCCCTTTCCAAAATACTAAAATCATCGAACTAAATTAAAGGAAAGACAAGTTTTCACCTTGGAGGCTCGGAAGAGGAGGCTTCTACCTCAACAGGTTTCCTTTTCTCTCTCTCTCTCTCTTCTTTTCCCTTCTCCCCTGTTTTCCATCTTTCTTCTCTGTTTTCTTCTTTCTCTCGTTCTCTTTGCTTTTTGTTCTTTTTTTTTTTTCCTTCTGTGCTGCCAAAAAATAAAATAAAATAAAATAAAAAGTTAAATACTTTTTTGCATGGACTTTATATTTAGCTGAATCGGGCGGTATAGAGCTGATTGAACCACTCTAAAACCCTCTGGCCACCCCCATTTAGCCTACGAGTGGTTTCGGCCACCCCTAAGACAAATGAGGGTGGCCAACCACCCCTTAGGATTGCAGAGGGATGGCTCGATTTACTCTTTTTTCTTCTTTTTTTTCAAAAGTTTTTTTTAATATTTTAATTTTTTAGTTTTCTTTTTTAAAAAGCAAAATTTTAATTAAGTATAACCATGTGTTAGTTTTTTAAGTTAAAAGGTGAAATTTTGTTAAATTTTTTAATAGAAGATGAGGTATCATCTATAATACAACATAAAATTGAAGTAACTAAAAATAAAGTTGTTAAATCACATGAAACAAAAAAGGTATTTAAGCAACAAAAAAAAAAAAATTGAAATTTTCAATGTGGGTGGGAGTGAGTAAGCATCCCAACATGTGTCAATTTATTTTTTTTTATTTTTTATTTTTTAACTAATCTAAAAATCACCAAAAAGGCCTGAGCTAATCTGGATATCACATATAAACTTTCATCCTTATTAGTATTATTGGCCTACCAAGTAGGGGTGTATAACCAGTTGTAGTTATTCACTCTTAACCGCAACGGCAATCGTTAGTCCGATTGCAATTGACAGTAACCAACGATTATGCGGTTATTAAAAATCAGTTATTAACTGCTTTTTATGAAAATCTTATGTGATGTAATTCATGTATATGACTATATGGCAATTTACAACATATGCTGGTTAATTTTTTATATATCATTGTTAATTTTATGCAAAATATTTAATTTTATTTTTTAGTGTCATTATCACTCATAAAGGTAAAATCATGTTATCATGTCTTATACAGGGTAACCACCTTACCTATAACTATGACAAAACAAATCCTTTTGTGGGTTGGGCGTGGGCTAAATTAACTTAGTTTTGGGCATGAGCTGCTGTAAGAACACATAATGTCAGTCTAGGCCGAGCAGAATGCCACCAAAACTATTGATTGGTGCGATTAGGCAGTGTTCTAAAAAAAAAAAAAAAAAAAAAAACCAGGTTTTACCGCTAGTCCTATACCTCGTTTTAATTATTTTCAGATTTTACATAATTAGGGAATGCATTTCATCAAGATAAAATAATAAATTTGATATTATTATTATAAAAATAATAATAGTAAAATGAATATTAACCATAGCATAAAGGTTGTAACAATGAGTTAGCCTTAAAATTAATTAATTTTAATATATTTAATATATTTATAAAACCAGTTATTAGTTATTCAGTTTTTAACTGATTTTGTAAATTCCTATAGTCAGGAACCGCAATCGACTTAGGATCCGGTTGCCAGGGGTGGAGCCACCTTATGACTTGGAGCCCAAAAGGTGGCTCCCAAAAAAATTAAAAATTGCTTAAAAATTTGAAAAATGCTTAAAAACAGAATTTTTTTATTTTATTTTATAAAATAAGAAATGCTAGAATATCTATCCAAATTCTTCTCTCATCTTTCTAAATATTACCATCACCATTGGATCTGTGGTCCCTATGATTGTCTACACATGAGGACCACAGATCCAATGGCAATTTTAAAAAGTAGAAAGATAGGAGAAGGACATGAGTAGATGCTATAGCATTTCTCTTATAAAATAGACCTTTAAAAATTAATTTTTTTTTTCACTTATTTTTTTAAAAAAGTTTGACATCCACACTAAAACTTTGACTCGCTTACTTTTACTACGTAGGGATATGACATGCATCAAATAGAACTATTAATTCTAAACAGCTAAGGTGTTCGTACACATCTCAATGGGCTTAGTCATCATTCACCAAGATCTTATCGTGTATACAACCAGAGCCATTTTAATAAAACCAGAGCCCTCAACTAATGAAAGCCCTACTGCGAATGAGCATGTTTGCCCGGTGCCTTTACTTTCCAGCCTATCTTGACCTATCAGCTCTTCTGGTTAATTGCGTAGAAGAGGATGTGGTAGCTAGAGGGATCATGATTCACTGTATTTTCTTTTAAAACGTAAATTTTCAAATCACGTGAATTTAGGTTGTTTTTGTCTTTCAGAAGACTTTTTTTTTTTTTTTCACTTTTGAAGAGATGTACACTTTTTGTTCAATAAAGGAAAATATAGTTTTTTGCTCAAATTTTTTTTACAACATAAATCGCAAAAATTTAATAAAAATATACTCAATTTTTATTAGTAACTTAACGTATCATCTTTTTAATAGATAGCATGTTTTACGCCATTCGATGTCAAAAAAAAAAAATCAAATAATTTGAGAATAAATAAACAAATCTACACATAAGGAATAGACAAATATATAAGAGAAAGATGCTTAATTGATAAAACAGCAACGTTGTTGCAGGGTTCAATATTATACCATTATTAATCTGGTTGACCTTGGGAAAGAGTTCCTTATTTAGTGTAGGTACAAACTATGATTCTCCATTTTATTATTACGTACACACCAATAGCCCAAATTTCCATATATTTTTTAACACCTACGACCTCCTCCCATCCTAGTACCTTAATTAGATTCCCAATTAAGTTAATGCTTGACGTATGCAACTTGAGTCAAGCATTAGCGACAAAATCAAACCAATCCAAACCAAATTGAAATGGATTTTAAAACCATTTCTAACCCCATTAATAAACACTCAAGGATCAGACGGCGGATCCACTTCATGATCCATCAACTTCCATGAACCATCCGCCAGTTGAACCATGCCCATGTTCTGCACACATCGCCATGACGCCGGAACAAGATACTCTTCCTTCAAAGCATCCGCCGTCTTGTTTACAAGTGCAATATCCCGATGAACCTTCAGCTTGAACCCTCCTTTACTCCCCGCCGTCCCTGCAACTCCATGCAAATAACACTCCAAATTATGAAAATTTTTCAGATTTCCAGGACTCTTCAAGAAGTTGGATTTGCGAGTATCTATTTCCAGCTCTTTTCCGACATCTGAATAGCCTATCAAGGGATAGTTGGGAACAAAGTCTGGAGTATTGCGGATGCGTAAAACTCGAAGATCTTTATATCTAGAGAAAACCTTCTTGAAGTTCGAGTCTCCCACACGGGGGCTAGCAAATACCATGGCTGTTACAGGACATGTTTTCCTTTCCTCGTCTTTTGTCTTGTTGAATCCGTTTGCAACTATGTCGACCGCATTTAGTGTTGCAACTGCTGCACCCAAGCTATGTCCAGTTACAGTAATGCTGATTTCCTCCTTCTTGAATTCTTCCATTAGTCTGCTAATCTCATCAAGAACCTGGATAACAATAACAACAACAAATAACATTTTATCAATAATCCTCCTAATTAAATTACGGTAGAACTCACCATTGAAAATTAACTTGCAAAGAAAAGGTGTCCAAGAGTTATATACAAATAATACACTTGAGATTCATTTGAGTTTGTGATTTCAAAAAATAAGATTTAAAATTAACAATAATTTCCTCCAACCCAGATGGAAGGATATTTCATTCAACCCACACTGATACATGATAAATGTCATCTATTAACATTGGATTCCCAAAACTCAATAGTCATTAACTCTCATTCTACTACCTAAGGATCCAAACATTTTAAAAAGCCTTTTTTAAAATGTTGGGTTCCCCAACATTGAGGAAATAGATGACACTTGTCATGTATCAGTGTGAGTTGGATGAAATATCCTCCAACCTGGATTGGAAGAAATTTATGTCCTAAATGGTAGTTTGACTTTTAAAATCGTAATTTAGCTTTTAAAATAGCGTGTTTTTAAAAATGCACCCCTTATCACAATTTGATATTTTCAAACCATTTTTTTTACAATAAAAAATAAAATAAAATAAACCATACGAAAAAAAAACTACAATTTCTGCGATTTAGTTTAAAATCGAACTTTTGGCCTACAAAATATATATATAGCACTCCCAAACACACTCTTAAAATCGTAACATACCACCACGCTTTGATATAACCAACATTTACGGCGACTCACTTTATCATATAAATTGTCATCTTTATAACTCGAACCCATGACGTGATGCCTGACTTTAATACCAAATTAATGATACACTTACTTTGTGGAGAAATTACCCTTGAAAATTAATTGACTTGCAAGGAGATGATGCAAAATAGCTTATATATGCACATGTAAGATGCTGGTGATCATCTAAACTGATTGGCAAATAATGAATCGAAATTTACCTGCTTCCTGGCACAAGTCTTGTTGAAGGGAGAACGAGGATCATCTGAAGTGTAGATGGAGTACCAACCTTGTTGCACCTTAGGATGATCCTCATCTCCAAGGATCTCGGAGGCTGAAACCAAATCAAATTCCAAGTCATTAATCCACTCCAGCGTCGCCACTGTTCCTCTCCAAGCAACCACAATATCCCTCCTCCCTAACACCACCTTCCCTTCGTCGGTGGCAACGGCAACAAACCCCATCCAATTTGATTCCCTGCTCCATGCCTCCCTCGATAAAGACTTTATTATAAAAGCCTCAGGGAGTGGGATACTTGACGTTGCATAAAAGAACTTTGTCACACGGTATTTGAAAGGATTCCCGTTCTCCAAATTCACCTTAGAGAAGAAATCCTTCTTCGCATACCGGCTACTTCCGGCGAACCTCGACACCTTCTGTGAATCAAAGGCATCATATGCAGCCTGACTCATTTCTCCATAGTGAATTATGTACCGCCGGAGATCAATGTCGAGAGGGTCCAACAAATCCTCCCAATTATTCTGGCCGCTAAGACTCTCCCATTTTTTGGCTATGCTATTGATATCCATCTTCTTTTCTTCCGTGCCAAAACACTTTGTAAGGATGACTCCCATAGCATGCGTTATAGATATATATAGTCAAACACTTCCTCGTATATATATATATATGTATTCTACTTTTACCTTTTCTTCCTTCGAATTTATAACCAAATTTAATGCTAGATTGTGACATATAGGATCGTATTATAACAGTTGTCTACATCTAGCAACCAGAACAGTGAAAGAGTACTTATATACGATTGGCCAAATTACTATATATAATATTATTCAATAACTTGGCCAAACAACACAACTCATTATGAAAGAGTACTATGACCAGATCGAGGTTTCTTGTCCGTATCAAAATTAATATAAAAGGAGAGTTAATTCATTCGATATATATATCCTGTTGTTAGAAATATAATTAATTGGCTATTAATTCTTTAATTTGTCTGCTTGTTGGAACTTCTGGCATTAAAACCATTATATTAAGTCGTAATCGCAAATGATTGTCAAGCTATACAACGAGCTTCTCAAATATTAACTATGCGGTTCATTTGTGATTACCTGATCATTAATCAATAAATTAATCAGGCAGGCACGATAAAAATGGGAATTAATTTAAGCTTTAATTTATTATTGTTGTAATGCTTTACGCAACGTGCTAGCCTCCCTTCAAGATTAACATGCCTCGTGAAATTCCTTGACGTGACGCAGTTTCATTAGGTCGATCGTGTACGGTTAATGGCCACGCACATATTCTTGGCTTAGAAGGCCTTCCCTTGTTTTTTTCTTACTTCCTTTTTTTTATTATTATTTTTTCGGTGACCATGAAAGGCCTTTTTCTATTCACACTTTGGTTTTTCCAGTTCTAGATCATATACAGCAAAAAGTTCACCCGCAACGTACAATGAAATGGATGGTTTTCAAGGGATCTTTTAACCCAAATGTGGGCTATGCATGTATATATATATATCTTATGCATGTATGCATCGATCGTCACTGATAAGAACATGATGAGGACAGCACAACCACCCATCCGCATGGTAAACATTGCCTTGAAGCTATGATTTCGTGTAGGTAAGGTTCATCTAAAGAAAAAATTAGAAAAAAAAAAAAAGGTTCATCTAAAGAAAAAAACGGCCACCTGAAAGAGCAGGCCGGCAGTCTTAGCTTTCAAGTTATCAAAAAAGAGAAAAGAGAACATATATGGGAAGTTTGAAGATGCGATCGGAAGTAGGAGAAGGCAGGTATTGCAACTTAGATCTATATATATATGGATTCGATACTTTGCAGACCCTTACCGGTAAAGGAACGTTAAAGCAGAAATATATTTACTTCTCTCTGCGTTTAGGGTAACGTTATAAGAAAGATACAAATTTTTCTTATATCCTTTTAAAATTATTATTAAATTTGTGATAGATTATTATTGTATTTTGATCTAATGATAATTTTAAAAAAAAAAATGATAATTTTAAAAACACATCAATTTTGATACTCCACAAAAAAAAAAAAAAAAAACCTTGAGTCTTTTCAGGGTTTAAGTGCTCACACGATGGTATATATATATATTATGAACCACATTCAAGTTGTATTAACCATTTCTTTTTTTTTTTTAATCCAGTTGTTTGAACTAAGGCTGCACGAAACTCTCTCATGAATATTAGTATTATAATTAAAAGAATCTAAGAGTCATTAATTAAGACTAAATATTTTTTCTTTTAATATTAATTCTAACCTCATTTAAGTTCTGTGCACACATAACCAATAGATCAACGACAGACGTTACTCTAAAAGATGTGTCCATCCATGTTTCGTTGAAAAATTGGACCCGTTTAAAAACTAAAACCCAATTTTAGTATATTAATAAAAGAAAAAATCAAAGTTAAGCTTGAAGAGGTAACACCCGATTGAAAGAGGTAAAAAGAAAAAAGTGAAGCAATCTATATCATGCCTAGGTGTGTTTTTCGTCAATTTCACGTATTGTATTATGGTAGTTCCATTAGTGTATTATGTATTGTTATTGCAAGAATTTTTTGTGCTATAGATGTTAAACTTTTTTGCTTCATGAGTTAAAGTTCTTTTGCTCAAATCATTTATTGTTCTACATATCAAATTCTTGGACTAATCTTTGTCTTGATAATCCATTAACAAGATTTGTTCCTTAAATCAATCTATCTTTTTAGTGGATTAGAAGAGATAGAGCTACTTTGACAAGTCTAAATTGGTGATTGCTCATTTATGGTTTTAGATTTTCAAATGACATAAGGCATGTAATCATTGAATGATTTTTTTTTATTCTTTTTTTTGTACTCTATTGAATGATTTTTAGGTGTCTTTGAAGAATGATTTTGATCATTTTAAGTCAGCAACTTCTATTAAAATTTTAAAGATATATGTACTGAAAAAATGAACCACTTATTTTTTATATAGACAGATGTTCATGCTTGTTTTAACCATTGTTTATATAGTTTCGAAACTTTGTTTATAAACATGAATGTTAAGTTATTTGTTGATTAAATACTTATATAATGTAAGAATGATATATTATTCTCTATCAATTGACTACTCATACTAAAATTATTTGTAATTGACAATAATATAATAAAATTTTATTTTTTTCAAAAAGAAAAAATAATACAAAGTTATTCGCGATAACTTGTAAGTTGTTGCAGATGACTTGTTATTTGCAACGACTACTTAAGTCAGCGACGATAATTAATTATCAATAACGACACATTCTTATATTTTTCTTGACAATCTTTAATATTATTTGCGAAGATAAAAAGTCGTCGTTGATAAAAAAAAAAATCAACAACGGCATAAAAGTCATCGCGAATAACCTTTTATGACAAAACAACAACAACAACATAGTAGTAACGAACTGTTGTTGCTAAAAGTTGTTTGTGATGACATTTAGACTTTTAGCAATGACTTTTGTCGACGTTATAGATCAAAATTCTTATAGTAGTCCCTAGATTTTTCATGCGATTTCAATTTAGCTCTTAAATTTTCAATTTCAACATTTAAGTCCTTAGGTTTTTATATGGATTCAAATAGGCATGTCCCTCATTCAAATAGGCATGTCCAATCAATTAATGCCACGTGCCTCTTGTTTGACATGTCATGAGCCAATTATATATGCCACAAGACACAATTACTTTAAATTATAAAAAATATACTTTAAATAAAAAGTTAAAATCAATTAAAAAAAAACAAGTTGATCGACCAACTTTCTTACATGTCACGTACAATTGGCACGTATATGACATGTCAAACTAGAGCCACATGGTATTAATTGATTAATTTGATGTGGAACATACTGTTAATTGATTAGACGATAAATTGACGAATGAATCTATTTAAATTGAGAGAAAAACCTATATAAGGGCCTAAATTATTCAAATTGAAAACCCAAAGATTAAATTAAAACTACATAAAAACTTAAGAGCAATAATACATGTCAATCTTCATGTCTACCTTGTGTCAACCAAAATGAATGTGGTTTTTAAAATCACCATTGGATCAAAAGTCACTAATAATTTATGATAAATTCAATAGTAATTTTAAAGGCCACATCAATTTTTGTGAAAACAAGGTAAACATGGAGGTTGACATATATAATTACTCAAAACTTAAAGACTAAATTTGATTTTTTGTATAATAAAACCACCATCACATACGTGTTGACTACTGTGATGAATAATTGAATTACATGCATCGTAGTTTGCATTAACATCCCTAATCTCTACCGTCCCCTATTGCATAAGTATGAAGAGGTACTATTAAGATTTTATTTGTTGTATATAAGGGGATACATAGTACCGAGTTATTTAAAAACTTTAAATAATGTAATAATATGTACATCATTAGACTATAGATATTATCATTAGATCTGTTAAATTTAATCTTGACTACCTTTATTGCGTAGAAAAAAAAAATCTTGACTGTGAAATATTAAAAAAAAAAAAAGAGAGAGAGACACCACAAAAACAAATACAAAGAGAGATCCCAAACAATGAATTGAGACTGTTAAACAAAAAGGAAAGAGAGTGGCTGAGAGTGACTGGTGGCCAAAAACCATAGGAAGCGAGAGCAACGCTATGGCAGAACGAGAACAAAATGCGCGCAAAACTCAAAAGGCCTAGAAACTCAATGAAAGGTCACGAATCGTTTTGACAAGGGTCTAAAATCCTTCCCTTGCCAAAATGATGCCGTTTTGTTAAAAATCTATATATTGGATATGCGTAAAGGTAGATAAGATCCACACCCACATACTTACCCATATACCGCTTTTCGTCCATTAATGGGCAAATATAATGGAACTAGGGTTTGCCCGCCCGAGTTACTAGGACAAAAATCCATCTGTAACCTTGATAGGTGGGTAGATTCAAAAGGTAGGTTGGTTTAATCGGCCCGCTAATTAGTCTTAAAATATTTTGTGTTGGGTCTTACTTATTGAATGAGATTTTGAGATCATATGTAAAGAAAAGTATTAAAATATTAATTAAACGATTAAGTTTATTATTTTTAGTTACCTATTTATATAATTAATGATTTAATAAAGGGTTAAATACAATTTACCCCCTCCCCCCAAAAAGTATACCTATTTTTTCAATTCAGCCACCGAAGTTTAAAAACTGACAATGTACCCCGCAAAGTTTTAAGATTTTTTAATTTGGCTACTCTATCACTCTTTTTTGTCTTCTTTGACGGAATTAGATCACGTGCACGGCACGTGGGGTTTTTGGGAGTGAAAATGTCTAAACTACCCTTGATCAATTTTTTTTTCTTTTATTTTCTTTTTCCTAATTTACTATTTAAAAAAAAAAATTGGAAAAGACAAAAATGACCCTAATTTTTTCAGAGAAGACGGCTGAGAGTAACGAAGTGGCGACATTGAAAAATCTTGAAACTTTGTGAAAGTACATTGTCAATTTTTAAACTTTGGTGGCCGAATTGAAAAAGTTAATATACTGTGAATGGGGCAAACTATATTTAACCCTTTAGTAAAAAATGTGAGGTTTTACAATTAAAATTAAAGTTCAAAATTCTCATAAGAGAAAGTCAGGATCGTTGTAAAGAAAATATGCGAGTAATGCTATACTATATACTCATTTTTATCATTCACTTCACACCATGGATGTGGCATATATGCATAAGCTGAATGAAGGTATAAAGTTTTGTTTTTTAAGTGACTTTTTAACCCATCTCATGTTACCAGGTGTGAAGTGTGATAAAATGGGTGTGCATAGGGTGTATTCGAGCCAATCTTGAGCAAGTATTATTTGCTCGGGATTGGCTCTTTAGTTTTTTGTCGAGCTTGAATTTCTGCCAAGCCATGAATTTCTGATTGAGCTTAGTTTGTGAATGACTGAAAGCTATGCAGGATCGAGCTCGTGCTTGATCCATTTTAGCCGAGCCCGAGCTGAGTACTCGAGCTTGAGCTCGGCTGCGGGAAATTGAAACTCATAAAAGTTCATAAACAAGGAGGTGTACGCAAACTACACCGATCTCCCACATCTGAGCACTTACCTGTACTGGAGCTACAACGCCTCCAATTCATCGTTGTCGGTGGCCTTCGTGGTGCCACCGGCGAAGTCCGGGGGTTGGGTGGCGTGGGCCATCAACACCAATGTGACTAGCATGGGTGGGGTCCAGGCCCTATTGGCATTCAAATCCAACGGCTCCGTGACCATCCTGACCTACAACATCAAATCCTACAACTTCAGCGAGTGCGGCTGAAGCTAAAGTTGATGCTGTGAGAAGAAGGAAGACATGCAGATGAAACTTGAAGTTGAAGCTGTGAGAAGAAGGTGTGAAGGGTTGCATTTAGCTAAAGCTGTGAGAAGGCGTGAATGGTTGGTTGCGTGAAAGAGTGAATTGGATGATTAGGAAAAACAAAAAAGGAAAAGTAAAGAGGGCGTATTGGGTAGTGCAAATGTCAAATATGGGGAAGAGCAAAATGACAATTGATATTGACATGCTCAGAGCATTCCTAGTGAACTAGTCAAAGTTTTGACAAATTTTAGCTAAAAGTTTTACTTTTTAGCCAAATTTTAACTACTTCTCAAAAGCACCAAATATCAAACTCTCTAAATATTTTTCTATTTTATTTAAATATTATTTTTTATTACTTTTAGTTGGTTGAACTCAACTGTCATGGAGATGAACAAATGAAGTCCCCTGTTTCGGATATGTTGCTGGCATTGTAAATCAAACAAAGTTCTCAACATATCACAGAACAATGTTCAGGAACAATATTCTCTTAGAAAATAATCAAATGATGAAAACCACTCTAAATACACACCCTTGTACCAAAGGATGAAAAACACAAGATGAACAAACCCCCTTTTCTCCCCAAATCGCCAAGCAGAAAAATCCCCAATGAACCCAACCTCTAAATCTCTCAACAAAATCTCCAATCAGCAAACCTCAAATCCCCCAACAAACCCAACCCTCAAATCCCCCAACAAACCCCTTTTTCTCCCCAAATCGCCGTTTTCTCTTTGTCTTCCTCAAATGAGTTCTTGATCTGCTTATACCCACGTCCACCGGTGTCCCAACAAACCCCTTTTCTCCTCAAATCACCAAGGAAGAAAACCCCCAACAAACCCAACCCTCCAATCCCTCAACAAAATCTCCAATCAAGCACCCCATACAATCGAAATAGCAACAGTAAACATAATGCGAAAAATCTAAACATAAACCTAAAGAAATCACCCGAAATCAAACACCTACCAGAACATCACTCCACCTACAACAGCCACCAAAACACTGTGCACGGTGGACCGCTGGTGGGTCACGGAACAGAGCACCATCTAATCTGGTGTGGGTATTCTTTGCAATTCTCTCTTTCATTTTTTTTTTTCTCAGCACTCTCCCTCACTCTCACACAAGTGAGATTCCGAAACTGCAACTCGTTGAGGTTGAAGGCGCGAAGGAGACTTTGGGTGGGAGAGAATGTGCGAAGGCGAATATAAAATGCAAAAGAATGGAGTAGCAAAATTACTATAGCAGTAACGAGCTTGTTGAAGATGGTTTTTTGAGAAAGCTAGACAAAATTTGACAAAAAAAAGAATTTGACGAGCTCAATACAAATGCTTTCAGTCTTGGGAAATGACAATTGCAGCATAACGTTTTAATTTTTTTTTCTTTTTTTTTTTATAAGTATCCACGTTTTGGTACTTAATTGTCATGGTTTATCATGTTATTTATTTGAGTTTTGATACACCACGTAACACATTTCATACTTTTTGTGAGCTTTTTGTGAGCTCCATTGTTTATCATGTTAGTTGTTCATTACTAAGTGTCTTTTAAATTAAATCAACATTCCATAATTACTTTTCATATAATCTAACCATTTGATTTCAATCAAACCATCTTAAACCATAAATTTTGATTTATATTTACNCTTTTTCTTTTTTTTATAAGTATCCACGTTTTGGTACTTAATTGTCATGGTTTATCATGTTATTTATTTGAGTTTTGATATACCACGTAACACATTTCATACTTTTTGTGAGCTCCATTGTTTATCATGTTAGTTGTTCATTACTGAGTGTCTTTTAAATTAAATCAACATTCCATAATTACTTTTCATAAAATTTAACCATTTGATTTCAATCAGACCATCTTAAACCATAAATGTTGATTTATATTTATGAATTAAACTATAAATTATAAATTATACTTAAATAATAATAATAATATTTAAGCTATAAATAATCAATTAAGTTATAAATATTAATCAAAATTATATGTTTATGAGAAGTATGAACTATTAATTAAGCTATAAATATAATTTGATTATGTAATTATACTTATAGCTTAATTGTTTAATATTCATAACTTATATTGTAATTATGTGAACTCATATTTCTAATAATGTGATTATGTGAACTCAAACTTATAAGTTATTTTTCTAATTATATATTTATGAATTATAATACAACAATTTATAATTTAGATACCTAGTCAGAATCTAGATACTTAAATAAGTAATATAGATCTAATGATCGTATCATATTATCTAAGTATTATCATATATATTATCTCGAACAAAAAAGTAATACAATTTGATCTTAGATCTTAAATTATGTGCTCCAACAATTCCTAAGTATCTAATAATAGAAAATTGTAAGAATAGTCAATAGAAATATTAACTAATATATATTACGTTAATAACATTAACAATAATTGTTGGGACAGTTTCCGGATCCGATGACACGTGGTTCTGCAAACAAAGAAATATCAGACACAAGAGTTTGTCGGGAGGTGTCCGACGAGGGATAGCTCCAATGTCTAAGTCAGTTCAGTTCTGATACTTAACTTCAACAAGATTGACTTAGTATATTTTTGATTGTGTTACTTACCTGATAGACGAGCTTTCTCCCCTTTTATATGACGATGTATTTCTCGAGGCTCATTTAATGACCCCCGTACGGTGGGCCCCCAGATTATCCTTTTTTCCTCTCCCCAGCCCATATTGGCCAATCAAGGTCATGCTAGATGTTAGGCGGGCATTGGTCCACAACGTCTGAACCTCAGCCTGCAGGTCACATCAATCACGTCCTTAAAGCTGGCGTGTCTTGAAAATGTGCGAGGGTGGGACTTGAGGTTGGCTTTCTTAAATGCATGTCTTAATGAACCTTGTCCTTTCTTCATCAAAATTCATTATAGCTCTTTGTTAGGGAACCGAACCAAAGTTCTTACAACTCTCAAAGGACGTGACCAAACCATGGAAGTTTGGCCGATCATTATGCGGACTTGAGCCTTTCCCTACCGATTGGGCTGGTAGGCGGGACTTGGGCTTTTGCCTTTTCTAGCCCAATTCCCAACAATAATAATTATTGTACAAAAGATATGGTCTTATGTATTTAATGATAATAATTTTTTTTTAATCTAATGATAATACTTAAATTATATGATCTAATAATTATATGGCACAATGTTTGATCCTATAATCATGTAATCTAAATTATAATGAGAATACACATATTCATATAAACATATGATTTAAATTCTAATGATAATATTTATGTTAATACTTAATTTTGATTATAATTAATACATTGGTTATTCAAATCATATTCACTTAATTTAAGATTATATGAATCATATTATCATTGTTACATTGTATATAATTAAGTTTCAAAATTGTCATTATATCGTATGATTAATGTGAATTCATGGGGTGAGATGTTACACTACATCTACATGTATACTTTATAGCATTCATTGTATCTAACTATCTAAGTATCTAGATACTTAATTATTTTATTAGTATAAATTTGTATACTTAGATGACAATCGACATCTTGTAATTTAGTGATGGATTTTTATTTTAGTTATAGCTAGCTTAATTAATTTGTAGTTATATATTACTATCAAAGATATATAAGAATTAAAAAACATTATCATATACTTGTGAGATTATCTATAATAATTATAATCATTAGATCATATGAATCATATGATTAAATGTTGATATTATTTATTTTTACTATGCATATACATATAAGTTATATATCCAATTAATTATTGGTACTTAATATATTTTGGACTATTGTTACTTAATTAAATATATACTATATAACCTTTTTTTATAACACACACACACACACACACACACACACACACACACACACACACACATATATATATATATATATATATATATATATATATATGCACGAGTCGAGCCTTATACAAGTTTGTTTACGAATATTAACTGAATTGATGCGAGTTTATATCGTTTAATAATTGAGTCTAGTTTCATATTCACGAATGACTCATATAATAACTTATTCGAGCACGATTCGAGCTTAGTCGAGTCGATCCCGAGTATATTCATAAGTAGATCTGTTTGTTTACACCCTTAGGTGTGCATAGATTCATTTAAAAAAAAAACAAATCAACTGTATTTTGTATGTGTTTGACTAGGCAATGGGCAAGACTAGCTAGGCTAATAAATGGTGTGAGTTGGATGTGAATGGAGTGAGCATGACCAAGAATGAGCTGGATGGGAATGGTGTGAGAATGGAGAATGGGCAATAATACATGTATTTTTAGGTACTTACTTTCTAATGTAACTGTTAAAATCGCCATTAATGTGAAACATACAGATTAACCCATCTAAAATTTAATAGTTACTTTCATTGCTACATTAGACAGTAAGCATTTGAAAGTATATATAGTATTTCTCATCTATAAAACTGTCATGTGTTCATTGAATATGTGACAATAATATGTTTTTTTAATAATTCTATTAAAAAATTATATGTTTCTCACGTGCTAATTAAAAAATTATGTGTTTTTCAAATGCTAAATGACACATGCATGTCAATTTTATAAATTGAGTTTGGAAAAATTTATGTCCTATTATAACTTATATGATTAACATAAGTTCATTTAAACTATTGTATACATATCTAACCTATGAAAAGAGACGATGTGTCATGTCAACGCATAATTTATAAAATTTCTGCTGGTATCGATCTAATTGATAAAATTTGAAAACTCAAGTATTTTTTCATTGACATAATTATACCTCTTAGATAATTGGGAATGTCATATGCTATGTTAGGTGGAATTGTTTTGGTAACACTTTGGCTTAAATCCTACTAGTGGAAAGGCCTAATATGACTTTTAAATTTTAAAAACAAAGTTAAATTTTCATGTATTTTCATGAACTAAATAATTAAATAACTTGTACTAGTTATTAATTATTTGGGACCAAAAACATGGTCCAAAATTTAAGTCACCTCAGGAGGATGATTATCAATTAGCTTGGGCCGTCGATCGTTTGAGAGTCATGTCGAACGTTCGACCATTAGCATAAACCTATTCCAACCAAATTAAGTACGTCTAAACTAAACCTCAAACTAACACGTTTCCAAGACTCTAATGTCATAACTCATACTGCCAAAATCATGAATATTAAGTCCAATTAAGCACTACAAAGTTCATCCATAACCATTAAATCACTAACCCATCATCAAATAAACCATCTTAACCAAAGCATAGATGAACTACTCAAAGGCTAAGCTATAAGAATAAAGCGTAGCAGTAACTAAATAGGCTAATTGATAATTCCCCGAGGTTACTTCAATTTTGGACCATGTTTCTGGTCCCAAATAATTAATAAGTAGTACCAAAAAAATCAATAAATAGTACTACTAATTAATTATGTTCTGTCATGCACGTGGATGATCAAATAAAACTTTCTAACATATGATTAAGTTGATTAATTTATAAATAAATCATCACGTACATCACACCTTATAATTATAATTAAAAGAAGAATCCAACTCAATAATTGTTGTGTTATGCGTATCATGTTACCTACTTCTATTGTATACAAATTAATAAATCTTATAGTTTTGCACATGTCCCTTTGACTAAACCAAGTCCTCCTTGAATAATTCCACGTACGTCTCATTAATTCTAAACAAAGATCGTCTACGAAAATTGGTGCATGATGGTACAACGTACACCAATCCCCAGTTAGCCTAATTGCATTACTTCAAATCGGATAAGGGATTGTTAAGAGTGTACAACACGACTAGATTATGATTAGGGACATCAGAAATCAAAACAGATTGTTATCAGATGAACATCAACTTTGATAAATTTGAACCGCTACCTATACATTGACATATATATATATATATATATATATGTGTGTGTGTAGAAGTCCTCGGCCCCATTGTCCTCCTCTAGGAAAAAGGATCCTCTCCATTTCAAAGGAAATGGAGGGGATCCAGTTAGTTTAAAATAAGGGGCAGTTTGGTAATTTCACATATCAATGTAAAGTAAAATTACCATATTACCCCTTATTTTCAACTAACCGGCTCCCCTCCATTTCCTTTGAAATGGAGAGGATCCGGGTCCCTCCTCTAGTGTAGGTATCATGCCTCTCCTCCAACCATGTCCAAATATGGTTTCTTATGATCAGTAACATTGAATTTATAAGAATTTAAAACATCAAACAATAAATCACCATAAATGAGAAGTGAAGTAGAATAGATGATCAAGACGTTGAACTAGAGACATGAGTAACGTTGGTAGATAGATCGTTTGTGTGTGAATTAAATTAATCTATTGTTAATGTAGAAGTTGAAGAGACGTGTACATAACGTTTAGACTATTTCTCTATAAGTAGAATCTTGTATACAATCAAATGATTAAGAAAATATATAGCCAAGAAAAGGCTCTAATGTGTAAACGTAAGCCAAAGATCGAATCACCTTCATTTTGTGTCTTTCTTTCATGCTTTAATCTCTTTAGATTATTTTGTGTTCTTATTACATTTTGTAGTCCCCCTGCCCTAGCTTATTGTAGAAGGTCTCTCAGAAAGAGACTAAGGAGGCCTCTTAAATGAATTGCATCGCTTATTACTCTTTAATTACTGAAAATACACCCTATTTTGACGCTTATAAAGTGTTGGAAGAAATATTCAAGCAAATATGTGCGCCTGTCCATGACGTGTCAAAAAAAAAAGCCACATATGCAAGAAAGACATAAAAAGTGACCTACAACAATTTTTGCCTATTGATTCCCTAAACTTTGAGTTTGCTATAGTTGAACCCAATGTATAGGGAAACTAAAGAGCTCTATAAGTTCCAAATCCATTATTTTAACTCAAAATATCTCTCTACTCTCTCATCTCTCCTCTTTTTTACCTTTTATTGGGCACTGTATTGAGATTTTGTAAAAAAAAAATCATGAGGTTAAGAAGGGAACTTGTATTTTGTAAAAAAAATAATATTTTAACAGTATAGAAAAAAAATAGAATCTATTATAGAGTATATTTTAGATAGAGAAGTAAAAATAGTTTTGTTCCCTAAATTTAAGGAAAATAAAAAAGAATCTGTTGTAAATGCTCTTAACATTATTTTAATATAAAAATATTTTCTCTCTCCTCTCTTTCCTGACGCCTGGCAGAATTATGATTGTTTTGACAAGGTATGATAACAGCAGAAACTAATAATTGAAGATGAAAAAATGAACTCAGGAAGAAAGAAAATAATAAATAGTGAAGAGAAAGATCCTAATTGCCCAAAATAAGCAAACAGAGAATAACTTTGAAAGACTAGAAATATATTGATGCTTGAAAATTGAATTACAAATAATACAGACATGATTTTATATAGGCTAAGTTGAGTATTTTCCAAGTAAACCATTTGGAGAAAAAGAAAGAAATAAAAATACAAAAATAACCCTAAACTTAAACACAAAATAAAATACTTGTAGACAAAGGAAAAAAATATTATTCTAAAAATAATTTTCAAATGTTACGAATAATTCTTTCCATTCTTATTCAGATATTTTATGTCAAGATACTCAAATATTCTCCTGCATCATTTCCTCGATCTGGCATTTATTTGAAATAATATTTAAATGGCTTTCTCTTTTCTATAGTATTATTTGTAATAATATTTAAATGATATAAAGAAATAATAAGTGAAGTTATTGTATAATCTATTTGAATAGGAAATCAAAAAGTAATTTTATTTATTAAATTTTTATAAAAATAAAAATAAAAAAAGCTACCTTAAAAAACTTCTTATTCTAAAAATAGTTTAACTGCCAACAGTTCCTAGTCATTTACTTCAATCTGCTTTGTACAGTGGTCTTGAACAAGATCGATGTACAACTTCTGATCCACTAAAAAGTGCATAAACTCACCGGCTGAAGTGTCACAAAACTTGTCCCCACAATGCAGTGCCATGCAGGCCAATACACCCCATCAAACAACCCACAAAAATCGATCATTTACTAATCAATCACAAGTTTTGTAAAAGCATTCTATTTACACTAATATATGCCCGTGATCATAGACATTTATAGTTAAGTTCAAAAACAAAATAGTAAGACATAAACTTGCATGATCCTATCAAAATATTCCTGTTACATATTTTGCATGATCAAACCTGATCCATCTGATAAAATTTAATTATAGTTAAATTTCTGTGTCTTACATCAACAAACATATTCTTAAACAGAAACGGAGGGAGTTTTAACAGATGGATGATGTTACATCAAAGCCTAACATTTATAGTTAAGTTTAAGAATATGTTAGATATCAACTACAAAGTTCAATGTTGGTATAAATCATATAATCACTAGTAATACAGAACATTACTTAAAACCAAAACTCAAAAAAAAAAAAAAAAAAAAAAAAAAAAAAAAGGTCCTTTCTAATGAGTTAACACTTAACGGTGAATATATAGTTGTATATAAATGAGAGCCCTAAAGCCTCCAATTTGTACCTCAACTACTTTTTTGCCCCTTGCCCTTAAAAGTGCAAGCCTCGATCAACAGTCTTTAATATATTTATGAATAGGACATCATTTAAAAATACAGAACATTACTTAATTAACAAATAATTAAGTAATTGGTTAACATAAAAGTAAAAAAGAACCACAAAAAAAAAAAAAGTCCTTTATAATGGGTTAACATATGGTGAATACAGTTGATAATAAATGAGACCTAAAAGTCTCCAATTTGTACCTGATCAACTACTTTTTTAACCCCTTGGTGGCCCTTAATCAAAAGTGCAAGCCCAACAACCTCTTAAAAATATTTATGATTAGGACATCATTTGAAAATATAGAACATTACTTAATTAAACACAAGTCAAAAAAAAAAAAAAAAAAAAAAAACAAAGTTGTCCTTTATAATGGGTTAACGTATGGTATGGAAATACAGTTAGATATATAAATGAGCCCTAAAAGCCTCTAATTTGTACCTGATCAACTACTTTTTAGTCTTTTTTAACCCCTTGGTGGCCCTTAAAAGTGCAAGCCTCAACAACCTCTTAAAAATATTTATAATTAGGACACCATTTAAAAATACACAACATTACTTAATTAAACAAAAAGTCAAAAAAAAAAAAAAAACAAAACAAAACAAAATTGTCCTTTATAATGGGTTAACACATGGGGAATAAAGTTGATATATAAATGAGCCCTAAAAACCTCCAATTTGTACCTGATCAACTACTACTTTTTTAACCCCTTGGTGGCCCTTAATTAAAAGTGCAAGCCTCAACAACCTCTTAAAAATATTTATGATTAGGACATCATTTAACAATACACAACATTACTTAACTAAACAAAAAGTCAAAAAAAAATCCTCAAAAATTTCTCATCCGAAAAAAAAGTCATAATGAAACATAGAATACAAATTGAGATTTGGATCAAGCTGCTTCTTTGTTAGCCATAAATTAATATATATCAGTCATTTTTTCTCACACATGCACTGTGACTATTATGTCTCACCATTATGCATTAGAAATTTCTTCATGATATCACAGTCATTGACTAATGCCGGTATTCGATCCCAAATGACTCATTTTCTTTTTCTTCCTCCACAAAAGCACTCTGATCGAAGCAGTGACGCCTCATTTTATTTTAGTTTTTCAAAAAACCTTCTTTTGAAGCAAGCTTCTTTTTTCTTTTTCTTTTTTCCAATTAATACTTCTTGGGCCCAGATCTACATTTTTGTGCCTTTTCTTTTGGGTTTGTCAAACACTGGTGTGCGTGAACCTTCTAGCTAGCATGGCGATCGACAATGTTGGTGGGAAGAATATATGTCACTAGATTTGTTAGAATTAAATCCATGTGGAGGCTGTCTTAGTGCATATTTTGACTTCCTATTGAAATTCTGGCGCGGTTATATATATATATATATATATATGAAAAAGGACAAGTTGCCTATATTTGTGTGACACATTTTTCGGCCATTTGTTGGCCCAATCATTTGGTCTTTGTTGATCTTACTTGATAATCTCGGCCCATAGCTTGGCCCATTTATAGGCTCAAGTTGGCCTTATGATTTGGCCCATAGTTGGCCTAAGTTTCTCGACCTACTTTTGTTAAAGGCCCATCTTCATCCACTGTTAATCTTTGGTCATCGCCACGAGCACTACCAATTCCAGTCACCATCATTGGCCAAAATTTTTATTTATTTTTATATAAAGGTCACGCTCTACTTTTCAACTTCCATAATATGTTAGAATATAGGATATAGTTCCATAATATGATAATTACCTTATAGGATAATTACTCTTTAGAGGATTGATTGTAATCAAATTGATGATAATCAAATCAATTTTATTTAATTAACCATACTTATCTTTATCTTTACCAACATCAATTTTCATATAA
The DNA here is from genome assembly GCA_900184695.1 of Betula pendula. Lineage (NCBI taxonomy): Eukaryota > Viridiplantae > Streptophyta > Magnoliopsida > Fagales > Betulaceae > Betula > Betula pendula. The sequence continues at coordinate 28,969 of FXXK01002576.1, forward strand.
ATAGGATCGTATTTTGTATTATAAACTTTATCCAAGAATAAGAATAAAATGTAGCCCTTTTGGGCACTTTTTTAGTGGTAAATATAAGTGTCTAACAGCGAACTGACCGTAAATCTTTGTTTCAGCTTTTTCTCTTTCTTCCACTCTTATGTTTAATTTTTCATTTCATTATAAGTTTCTTCGCTACCTTCCTCAAACTATAGCCATCACTGAAAGAACACTTACGCGTCTTCAGCCTTACTCACATGCATCCTCGATCATTATCATCATGATTGTTACCTGCATTAAACATTAAGCTGAATATAAACATCATAAGCCAACCAACAATGTTGCTTATAAACATGGAAAGAAAAAAAAAATGCAATTGTAAGCTAATTATAAACATCATAAGCCACTACGGCATTTGCACATAAATGGAGTATTTATGAACTCCAAAGCTAATAGTTAATTATAGAAATTAATTATTGGCACCCCAGCCTCCTCTTGAGCTTCTAAAAAATTCTATACTGATCTCTAGGATAAAATTTGATTACTTATCTAAATCATGGCAATGTCAATACCATGGAAGACCAGCAGGAGAAGGAAACTAAGGTACCCTTGTAAAATTCTATATTGTCCATATTTGAGGTTTCTGGAGTGCAGCCCATTGCAACTCAAATTTGACCAACCAAACTTCATCTAAAAATCACCAAATTTTTTCCTTAAGTTCCTTAAACATATTATGAGTTGGTCCAAAATTTTCTTGGGATCCAATCATGCCCCAAAGATTGCAGGTCTTCCCTCCAATCCAATGTTTCCAGATTGGGTACGGTTTTGGTGTTTTTGGTTTGCCTTTAATTTTCAAAACCTCCATAATTTTGGGAAGTTTTGGGGAATTTTTCTAAATACTCCAAACACTTCGAACAACTCCTCCATATATAAGTTAACAAGCACCCAAATTAAATTAAAACATGCAATATATTCAAACAAGTACTAACAACAAGTTATTTACGAATATTGACACGACACAATATAAAACATAATTACTTCTAATTCCTTAGTAACTTACTATCATTTACATGAGTGGAAAAGACCCACCTTGATATTTTCTCCAGTTTTAAGTTGTTATAAAAATAAATAAATAAATAAAAAAAAAACAAAAAAATAAAAACTTACTATCATCTACATGTCAAAAAACTTACTATTATCTGGGCGACTAACCACAAAAAATCTCAATCGTCCCCTCGGAGAATCCAGATCATGAGCATTTTGTCCTCTGGCCTGCATAAAACATACAATGAGAATTTAAGAGATTTTCTTAATCAAATTGATTAAATTACCAACGGTATAAGTAAATTAGTGAGGTGTGTCATACCTGTGCCATCATGAAAATTCTAGGGTTTAACTCATGCAAGGAAATTAAAAATCATTGAAATTCTGAGAAAGCGAGGGAAAATCACCCAATCAAGAAATGGATTTTGATGATCAACAAGCATTCCTAGTCATCGATCATCTAAAATCCATGTGACCCAACCCAACCTACAATTTATAGCCAATAAAAAAAATAAAAAAAATACTGCCTTCTATATTTAGCAAATAAGAAAATCAATAAAAAAAAAACTTAACCCCGACCAACCATCAACAAAAACTATTACAAAAAGTCATATGTCTTCCAAGATTTTACAAACACAAAAAGAAGCGTATTTTAATACTTGATCTATGCAATATGCTACCATCTCTTTTGTGCGTATCGCCGAGTTTTCGTCCCGGACAGTACCAGATTTTATAAGTGCCCAAATAGATCGACCATTTAAATCTGAAAAAAAAAAAAAAAAAAAAAAAAAAAAAAAAAAAAAAAAGGGGGGGGCCTAACCATGATGGAACTAACAAAATAATTTGAAAACAACAAATACAAAATATATCGAAAAAAATACATGCAGCCAACGGTGGCGTTGCGCAGTGCGGAGGAATAGAGGGAGGTGGTGGCATTGTGTTCTCTTGAAAGGGCCGGGAATGGGTCTTGCGTCTCTTGAATGGGCTTCAACACTTGAAAGGGGATTGGTTACAGTTTTTGGGCTGTGTTTGTTAACGGGCCAACTTCCCTTTCCTTTTTTTTTTTTATTAAAATCAACTCCACTTTAATATTTTATTCTATCAATTATTTTTTAATAATTTTTTTAACTTTTTATATCACATCATTCACGTTTTATTATTATTCAAATAAAAAACTCACTGAAAAAATAAATTTTTTTTATTTTTCCGTACAAAAAATTCACTACATTCTTTTTACTTCATATCACATCAATAATTTTTTTATTACTATTTCAAAACAAAAACATTTCTAAACTTTTAACAAACACACCCCTAATATTCTTGTGGTCAAAAGTTACATATCTAGGTTTTGTCTTAAGAGAATCTATTTGATTAGTGTTTTCAACTTAATGTGTTTTGATGTTCCAAAGTTGACATGGTTGGTTGTTATGGAGATGTAAACAGTCTTATTGTCTCCCTTTTTTCTTGTTGTTCCCCTGGTTTCTTGATTTAAAAAAAGAAAAAAAGTCTTATTGTCTTTTATATAATCTAGAAATATTGGCACAAACATACATAATAGGTGTCGACATATGGATTAAGGTCTCCAGTAATTTCAAGAATTCATACCATTCATTTTGAATGAATGGTTTGAATTTAACCAAACAAATAATAAAATAATACTAAAAAAAAAATTAATGGGTGATCGGACCACCCGTTTACCCAATTAAGGTTCACAGCACTGCCACTCTAGGTGTGGTTCAATCACTGGTTTCAGTTGGGCCAAGCCCTGGAGGCTTTTTTGGTTTGGGCTAAAACTTCTGGGCCTCCGGACTACTTTGCTTAATAGGTGGTGACAATAAACCCAATAGGAAAAAAAAAAAAAAAAAGAGAGAGAGAGAGAGAGAGGAATAAGAACATTATTTAACGATCGTTGGTTTTATTAGTTCGTCCCAACTTTCGAAGTCCTAGATTCCGAAACAAGCTCAGAGACCTCGAGCTGGAGTGTTTGGTTTTTGGTCTGGGGTAATTACGTTTGCGTGTGAAATATTCTCCTCCGTAACTCACCATAACAAAATTGAATCCTTTTAGAGAATTCAACCCCAAAAGCATAAACTTCGACAATCATTTTTATCAGATTCAAATTCAGCAAATTTTTAAGGTAAGCTATCGTTTTCTTTCTGTTCTCTCTTTCCTTTCCCCATACATCATCATCATATATATTGATGGGTTTTTTTCCTATTGTAGTTTTGGGTTTTGAATTATATGTTTTTTATTTTTTTTTTAATTTTTTTTGTGCTGCTTGTGATAACTTGAAATTATGGCATCGAGAGCCCTTCTCTTGTTTTGTTTTTGTTATGTCTCTGAATTGAATGAATTTGTTGGATGCTTAAATCACTTTTCTAAGAAATGCTATGATGCTTTCAGATCCCAATCACTCTCTCTCTTTTATGGGGCTCTATTTGCGTTTATTTTTATGTTATAATTATTGTAATCAGATCTCTGAGTGTTGAGGGTATAGCCTTATTAGGGAACTAAGGAAAGTGAGTTCGAGGGGCAAAGGTGGGGCTTTGGGTTTTTCAATGAATCCAGGTAGTCGTCAGAGCAAATACTGCTTGATTGGAAGGAACTTATATGACAGAGTCCTTTCTGTCTATAAAATGTCAAATCGGAATTGCAAGCCTTGCTGTAGGTAGTTTCATTGGTTGCCAGTGGTAGTGCTACTAACCATGGTGTTCTTGCCAGCCCAATATTAAGAATAAGTTGGGAATTTAGTGTATATATCAGAATATATATGAAAATAGTTAGTTACATAGCTTGGTTATTCAATGTGCCAATGCCCAATAGTCATGTCATGGAGTATTGTTGTATTCGTTGTAAATAGTGTGTTTAATCCTTCATATTCCTGCTTGTAGTTTTAAGTTCTCTTCAGCAAGTCTGAAAATATTTTTTCTTTTCCTAGTGAAAAGTTACAAAGGTGGGTTTTTTCAGATTTGACAAGGGAATTTGGTCATTGGTTGGCCACTGTTATTCGAAAGCTGTTAGAACTGTTTATTGCAATTCTAAGGTGATGTGCCCTTACTGGAGACATGTTCCTGCCAAATGCTTCGGTTAACATAGCTAAATGTTGAAAGAGGTAATGGCTTTAGATTGAGTTGGACAGAAAACAACTCGCTTAGTTTAACCATCTTGTTGGGATTAAGCTTTGTTACGTTAAGATGCTCCCACCAAGAGAGAGAGAGTACAATTTTGGAAATTGAAGTTGTTGTAAGAGAAGAAGAGGAAGTTGTGTTCTTTGAAGTTCTTCCATATAACCCAATTTATCTAATTGGTGTAATTGTTATGTGAAATGTTAAACTAAGGTATAATTATCAGGGAAGTTATGGATAAGGGCTATTAAGATGTGATCTGAATGAAGAAAAGAAAAAGGATTTGTGTAGCTGATGCTAAGTTGTTACGATGTATTGTGTTCAGTTCAGCTATTATGTATACAGACCCTCGACTTCAGTTGTTCCATATTCTTGCTTGTATTCTTTATCTTATACCTGAGTCTTTTGGAATTTCATTTTTGTTATTTTTTTCTTTTTTGGAAATGGTGGTAATGAAGAAGGCATGTTTTGGAGAGTTGTGTATAGGGCCTGAAACAAATGATGCTCTGGGTAGAGGTGCATGGCAAAGAAGGATTTGGGTAACCACCCTAACTGGTTTGGACATGGGGGTGTTTGGCAAAGTTTTCAAAAACTGTTTTACATTTCAAACACTGAAAAACACTCTTCAGACAAATGGGTTTTCAAGTATGCCCCCCACCACTGGGTAGAGGTGCATGGCAAAGAAGGATTTGGGTAACCAACCCTAAGTGGTTTGGACATGGGGGTGTTTGGCAAAGTTTTCAAAAACTGTTTTACATTTCAAACACTGAAAAACATTTTTCAGACAAACGGGTTTTCAAATGTGCCTCCCACCACTAACACATTTTTCAAAAAAAAAAAAACACAAAATACTTTCATTTTTTTAAAGAAAAAAAAAAAGACAACACTTTTCGAAAAACAAAACACTTCTAAAAAAACTTCTTACACAAGCATGTTTTGAAAACATCTGCTCACTTTTTAAGGTGTGGAGGCTCCCTTGAGGAGGAGGTGGAGGCCACTACTTAGAGTACTAGTATCAGATGTCCAACCATTTTTTTTTTTAAAAAAATTTAGGGAACAAAACTACTTTTAATTTTCTTATAAAAAAACACTTCACAACAGATTCTCTTAATCTTTCCCTATATCATTAAAATAATATTTTTTTTACTTTTATTTTCCTTTTATTTTTGTTTTTTTTCTTCTTTTCTCTCTCTCTCTCATCTGCGTCTTCCTCCATCTCCTGCGTCTTTTTCTCTCGTGTGTTCTCTCAATCTCTCTCTCCTCCGTTGAAATATGAGATGTGTTTGGAGAAATGAAGCAGACAAAGCCTCTCAATTTCTCTCTCTCTTCCATTGATTTATGGGTTTTGCTCTTTCTCTCTATCTCCTGCGTTTTCTCTCTCTTCCGTTGAAATCTGAGATGGGGGACGATTCGACGTCTCTGGACTTGGGAGAGATGACACAGTCGACAATCTTCTCAGCAGCAGTTTTGTCTATGGGCTGTGAGAGAAAGAAGGAGGAATTGGGGAAGAAGATGGGCTGTGAGATGAGAGTGCAAGAGGAAGAAGAAGAAGAGATTGGGGGAGAGGGAGATATGGGCTGTGATAGGAAGAAGAAGAAGGAATTGGGGGAAAAGAAGAAGGGATTGGGGAAGAAGATGGGCTGCAGAGAAGAAGGGATTTGGAAGAAGCATACGTGAGATGTGAGAGGAGAGAGGAGAGAGAGAGAGTTATGTTTTTAGTATTATAATAATATATTGGGTAGCTACAGTGTTACCCAATGCATTGGGTAGCACTGTAGCTACCCAATGATTTAGGAAAGGGAGCCTACTTTTTTAGGGCATTTGCTGCATGTGTTTTTTTTGTAGTTTTTTTTTTTTTTCAAATTTTCTCTATATTTAAGAAAGGGAACAACATATAGGGCATCTGATACTAGTACTCTTATAAAGATTAGTCACTAGTAAAAAAAAAAAAATCTTTTTTGCTTTCGTTTCTTTTATGTTTTGAAAATACTTCTCGGTTTTTTGCTTTTCAAAAACATTTTTCAATTTACCACAACAATTTTTCAAATGTTTCTTGAATCAGTTTGTGCATAGGACTCTTGACTTTCTGTTTTTCTTGCATTCGCTCTCTTTTTCTCAGCATGGATTCCTTTCTAAGATAGTTCAACCTGACTGACAAAATATTAAGAGTATTGCAGATTTGAGAACACTAATTTGTACTGATCTAAATATATACTGTTGGCAGTTTTTTGAGAATTATTTCACAGTCATTAATGTGCTTCCCTATGTTACATATATGTATTTTAGTTCTCTTGGTTTCTGTTTGGAACTAATTCCTATTTTCACCACTTGCAGATAAATAATAAAACTGGCATTTGCTTCTATGAGCCGATTCCATCATTGTATGACGCTTTATGACTAGGTAATGAAGGGTTTATTTGAGAGGGCTGTTGCTTCAAAATGTTCTTCTAAAAGTTTAACTGATACATCAAATAGCAGTCCACCATCTGTTTGTTCAGACCCTGTATCCAGTGATAGCAAGTTCCCCAAGGCCTCCTCATGGTCAAGTTTCTTTGCTTCAGCTCTCTCGATCTTTGAAACACATAGTGAACCATCAGCTTGTGAAAACAAGGCAGTTCATAGTGATTCATCGGTTTGTGAAAAGAAGGCAGTTCATACTAGACATAATGGGTGGACAGCAGCTGTGAAAAAAGCTGTGGCTACTGGCTCAATGTGGAGACTTCAAGAACGTGTACTAGGGCCAAGCAGGACTGGCATTTCTAGCTCAACAAGTGACATATGGCTTTTAGGTGTTTGCTATAGAATCTCACAGGATGAGTCATCTGGAGATACTGATACTAGCAATGGATTAGCAGGATTTGAACAAGACTTTTCATCAAGAATCTTGGTGACATATCGTAAAGGTTTCTTTGGTCAAATATTCTCCTTTTGATGATCTAGAAAGAAAGCTTTTGCAAATTGGAATTGCTGGAATGAAACTATTATCTCTGTTTTTCTACAGGTTTTGATGCTATTGGAGATACAAAGTATAGCAGTGATGTAAACTGGGGTTGCATGCTTCGCAGTAGTCAGATGCTTGCTGCTCAGGTATAGTTATGCTTTATTTTCACCTGATTATAATAATTATTGTTATTATTATTATATTATTTTAATATGATATTCAGGTTAATTGGTCATAAGATTGTTTCTTGTTGTAATCATGTTTTTTTTTTTTTCAATTAGTCAATGAATGACTGGTTTTAATCTGTGTAGGCATTGCTTTTTCATCGATTAGGTAGATCCTGGAGGAAACCTCTGCAAAAGGTGAGGTGGATGTTGTAAAAATATATATTTAGTGTTTTTTTCCTTCCTGAAAAAAGTCAATTGGAATCTGATTTATCTTCCCGTATGTACCTTTTGATGGTTTCTTTGTATCACTTGCAGCCATTTGATCAAGAATATATTGAGATTCTGCATGCTTTTGGTGATTCTGAGGCATCACCTTTCTCTATCCACAATCTTCTTCAAGCCGGAAAGGCTTATAACCTGGCTGCTGGGTCATGGGTGGGCCCTTATGCCATGTGTCGCACGTGGGAAACTCTAGCCCGCATTAAACAAGAGGCAACTGACCTCGAGGACCAGCCACTTCCTATGGCTGTTTATATTGTTTCTGGAGATGAAGATGGGGAGCGAGGTGGAGCTCCAGTTCTTTGCGTTGAAGATGCCTCAAGACATTGTTTCGAGTTTTCAAGAGGTCAAGCTGATTGGACACCCATTCTTTTACTGGTTCCTTTGGTTCTCGGACCTGAAAAAGTCAATCTCAGGTTCGAAAGTTAGAGAAATTTCCACTTATTTCCCCTTATCTTCTACCTTGTAGTCATAGGGAATTGTAGAATGTAATTTAGCATTACTATCTCAAGTCATTTTATGTTAATAACTGCTTTTGTTGAGCTGCGATTATATAGTCACTTGGTATGATTCATTGTATTGCGAATTATGAGTTAGCATTCATTAGTTACGCAGTATCTTGAAACTTTTGCTTTGCTTCATTGCTTGATTACTGTTCCATTATTTAACTTGCATTTGTGTTACTTTTGTGATTGTTGGAGCTTCATGTTTGTGTTCCTATGAGGCTTTGGGGTCACCTTATGTCCATACCAAGGCCAAGAGGGTTAAACTGCAAGATCGTTAACATTTTTTTTAATGAAGTTATTTTTCAAAAAAAAAAAATTATAAGTAGCTATTTCTCAAAATAATTTTGATGTATACACCGGATAATTTTCCATATCAAGAAACTTAGGAAGACTTCTGCAGTTTCTTCATGCATCATAGATGCAGCTTATCCATCTACTTGACGAAAGACTTGACAGGGGCCTTTTTTCTACCCAGTTTCCCTTGAAACATATCCATGTCCTCTCAGGTTTCGGTTATATGTTTTTGAAATAGTAACTCCGTAGATTGCGGGAATTCGGAGGTTATAATAAAGTATAGTTAAGCTGAAAAGCTAGATGGAGTAGATAGCATGCTTTGGGTGAGATAAATAGGAGTTGACCTCTTTAAAATTAGGTGCAATATTGTTTGTTAGTTAAATACAACTCATGCATCCACATGGGATTGAACCCATGGCATATTGTCCACCCCTTGTTGTAGGGGAGAGGAGATGCCATTTCGTGACCCTTTATAACAATTAGTTAATCTTCTAAGTACTTATAGATTTAAGAAACATGAACTTGATTTGCCAGGAATTTCATTGCTCATGGACATGAGCAGACATTTGATGATGATCCTGTTTTACTCATATTAGTGAGATCAAGAGACCTTTTTGTATGAGTAAGAATTGGAAAAACTGCTTTGGTTTTGCTTAACCAAAACAGGAAAGGAGCTCAACTATTTATAATCATGAAGGGTTTAATGTTTTGTACAAAGGAATACAAATGAAGCAGAGATAAAAATAGATACACAGGGAAGGACTTTACATGTAAGAGAAATAAAACAGAGCAAATAAGGAAAGTGAGATGACATCTAATTACAGCTGTCACAGGTGGCTAAGACTTCTGTGTAGGTTGCAAAAATTAAGCGTGAAACAAGGAGAAGGAAATGGCAGCTTGAATCATGGAACAGAGTGGTAGCTACCATGCGTGTATTCCGGAGCAGATGTGGCTACTGTATTGCATGAATTCTAGAGCAGCAGTTCAGCAGCTGCTGCTGTATTGCGTGGAGTGTGGAGCAATAGTTGCTGGCTTGTGTCTAACTTGCTGACCATGGGCTTTATACTGTTACATTCCCCCTCAAGTTGATGGGGAGAGGGAAGACCATCAACTTGTCTCGTAGGAAAAGAAACCGGGTTTGATATAAACCTTTGGTGAAAATATCAGAAGGTTGAGCATGAGTGGAAATGTACCGAACAAAAATATCTTTGTTAAAGACGATGAAGTGATAGTCCACCTCAATATGTTTTGTTCGGGCATGAAAGACAGGATTAGAGGAGAGAGAGAGAGCACCAATATTATCAACCCACAAGCATGGGGTGTGAACAAGTGGAACCTATAACTTTTTAAACAACATGCGGATCTAGTACATTTCAGCGACATCAAGTGCCATGGACCAATATTCAGTCTCTGTGCTTGACTTGGCCACAACAGCCTACTTCTTAGTAGCCCAGGAAATGAGGCACGGGCCAAGATATATGCCATAGCCCGTCGTAGATTTTCTGTCATCTGGACTACCCGCCCAGTCAGAGTCACAATAACCATTAAGCTGCAAAGAGCCTTTTGTAGTGTAACCCAAAGGTAGTTGTGCCCTTAAGGTATCAGAGAACCCTTTTTGCTGCAGTCAGATGAACCAATGTTGGAGAATGAAGGATTGACATAACTGGTTGACACTGTAGGCAATATTGGGTTGTGTGAGAGTACAATATTGTAAGGCACCCACAATATGACGATAACCAGTAGGATCGGCCAAAGGGTCCCCAGTGAACCGAGAAAGTTTGTCTCCTGAAGCACATGGAGTGGAGGCCGGTTTAGCACCCTCCATTTTCGTTCTCTGTAACAAGTTTGCAATGTATTTCGTCTGAGACAAAAAGAGTTCATGACCACCCCTTTGCACTTGAATACCGAGAAAGTAGGATAAGGGCCCTAAGTCTTTCACGGCAAATTCACACTATAACTTAGTAATGAGATGAGAGGTGGCAGAAAAAGAAGTGCTGGTAACTAGGATATCATCAACATAAATAAGGACAAACACAATAACCGTATGATGATGGAAATAAAAGAGTGAGGTATCAACAGCAGAACCCACAAAACCAAGTTCCAGCAAAGCTTGAGAGAGCCGCATAAACCATGCCCGTGGTGCTTGTTTGAGTCCATAAAGAGACTTGTGAAGTCGGCACACATGGTCAGGAAGGAGAGCGTCTTCAAAACCCTTTGGTTGCTCCATAAGGACTTCCTCCTCAAGAACCCCATGTAGAAAGGCATTAGAGATATCTAATTGATGGATAAACCATCCAAAGTGAACAGCCAAAGCTAAAACAAGCCGAATAGTTGCTGGCTTGATAACCGGACTGAAGGTTTCATGAAAATCAATGCCTCCCTCTTGATCAAACCCCTTAGCAACAAGCCTAGCTTTGTACTGATCAATGGTACCATCTGATTTCTGTTTGAGCTTAAACACTCACTTATTGCGCACCACCTTTTTATGGGAAGGTTGAGGACACAAAGACCAAGTTTTATTTGACAGTAAAGCATTGTACTCAGCTCGCATGGCATCCAACCAACAAGGGTTCTTCACGGCCTGATTGTAGGTTGTAGGTTCGACTGGAAGGATGACAAAGGTTAAAGCATGGAAAGGGTATTTTGTGGATGAATAGAGGTGATAATCAGGAAAGAGTTTAGGTGTGGATGAGTGGGTTCGAGATCGAGTGATCATGCGAGATGGGTGTTGTGGGATAGGAGCTGTGGAATTGTCAGGCGAGGGTATAGGTGATGCAATACTGTCAAGGGAATCAGCAAATAGGCTGGGTGGATGAGGGGAAGCAGCGGAAATGTTGGGTGGAATAGGTGAGGCAGGGGATGAATGAACATCTTGGGCAGAAGATGAATTAAAAGAATGAGAGGTGTGGTCAACAGAAAGCAATGGAGACAAATCAGGAGGAGAGGAGATACCTGAAGGAGCAGGAAGGGCATAACCAGGAGGAGGATCCACTGCAGCACCAGGTGAAGCAAGACTATCCTTTGCTGGAAATTGAGTCTCATCAAAAAGAACATGTCTGGAAATATATATGCGATTAGTTTGAAAGTCAAGACAATGGTAACCTTTTTGAGAGCTGCTGTACCCGATGAAGACACATTTTTTATTTCTAAAATTCAACTTGTGAGATGTATAGGGCCTGAGTAAAGGATAGCATGCACAACCAAAAGTTTTAAGGAAAGAATAGTCTGGGTGTTTTTGAAAAAGTTTGAAGAAAGGAGAAATATTACCCAAAACAGTGGTTGGCATGCTATTAATTAAGTATGTTGCAGTTAAAAAGGCATCAACCCAATAAGTGGAGGAAAGGCCAGATTGGGCTAAGAGGGATAGACCATTTTCAGTGATGTCTGTGTTTCCTTTCAGAAATTCCATTTTGTTAACATGTTAGTCTATGCAAAATTCCATGTGTGTTTGTAAAGTTTTGAAAGGTAGTTGAGACATACTCTCCTCCATTATCAGTTTAAAGTTGTTTGATTGTGCAGGAGAAGAAATTCTCAACTAAGCTTTTAAATTTAATAAAACACGATAGCACTTCAGATTTTTGACATAAAGGAAACAACCAAGAGAAACGAGAATAGTCATCAATAAAAATAACATAAATTTACAACCACCAATTGATACAATAGAAGAGGTCCACACATCATAATGAACTAAAGCAAGAGGATTTGTGGACACCCGATAAGAATCTAAAAAAGGCAGTTTTTTGCTCTTGGACACTTGACAGGAATCACATAATTTGTTACGCTTTCCAGAACCAGAGTAAGGTAACAAAGATTGTTGTAAGGGTATGTGGACAACAGAGTCTGATGGGTGTCCAAGTCGAGAGTGCCAAACATCAAGAGGTGTTGTAACTCCTAGAAAAGCAGAAAAACGTGATAGAAAAGCTGTTGAAGAAAGAAAGGCAGCTTTGGACTTGAGTTTATTGGACGGCAATTGCTTGAGATAGATTGGATAGAGGCCTGCTTCACTCGGCCCTTGCAGGAGGATTTCCTTGGTCAGCATATCCTTAATGAAAAAATAAGTGGCAGTGAGTATAAAGTAACAATGGTTGTCTTTGCAAAATTTTTGTATTGAGAGTAAATTAGAAGAGGCATGAGGGCAGTGCAGAATGTTATTTAGGCAAAAATGATTATTTGGAGTGGAGATTATTGAAGAACCAGTGTTTGCTATTTGTAGGCCTCCTCCATTGCCCACTGTCACATTCTCTGTCCCTTGGTAAGGTTGCTGCAAGGTTAAATTCTCAAGCTCCGAAGTGATGTGCTGGTTTGCCCCACTATCAAGATACCATGGCTGTTCAGGTTCAGTTGGACCATGAGTATGTGTTGCCATTGCTGCTAAGTGAGAGGGTGGATGGCGACCTTGATATGAAAAATCCATCCTATGATAGCAATCTAATGCTAGATGGCTGTTCTTCCCACAAATCTGGCATGGAAGACGATTAGGAGGCAAAAATGGAGAGGAAGAGTTTTTTTTTTACCCGTTTGCATAGTAGTGGGAAAGTTCGATCTTTGTTGAGAGCCTTGTCGATGATTAGGTGCCGAAGGCTGCGGAAGATGCTGTCGTGGTTGATAGGATTGCTGAAATGGATNGACTTTCATACTCATAGCAAGTTTGTCAAAAGCTTGAATGCCACGTTTATTGCCCTCATTCCGAAGAAGCATGGGGCATCTGATCTCAAGGACTTTCGGCCTATCAGTCTTGTGAGTGGAGTTTACAAGATCATCGCTAAAGTCTTGGCTAATAGAATGAGAAAGGTTGTGGAGAAGATTATCTCGAAATCCCAGAATGCCTTTATTAAAGATAGGCAGATCCTTGACTCTGTTCTTTTAGCGAATGAATGTCTGGACAGTCGTATCAACTCGGGTGTTCCCGGGGTCATTTGCAAGTTGGATATCGAGAAGGCTTTCGATCATGTCAACTGGGGGTTCCTTTTGTATTTGTTGAGGAGGTGCGGTTTCGGGGTGAAATGGTGTTCCTGGATTGCACAATGTATCTCTACAGCTCGCTTCTCGGTTCTTATTAATGGCACGCCATCCGGCTTTTTCAGTAGCTCCCGTGGATTGAGGCAGGGAGACCCGTTGTCTCCTCTTCTGTTTGTTATCGTCATGGAGGCCTTAAGCAGAATGCTTTCTTCTTCTATTGACAGGGGCTTTCTATCAGGTTTCTCTATGGGTTCTAGGCTTTCTGAAGAGGTCATTATCTCTCATCTGTTATTTGCGGACGACACTTTGGTTTTCTGCGAAGCCAACCCTGATCATCTTCGCTTCTTGAGGATGGTTCTTTTATGTTTCGAAGCTGTCTCGGGGTTAAAGATCAATTTGGCAAAGTCAGTTTTGGTTCCTGTGGGTGATGTGGATAATGTGGATGAGCTGACTGGCATTATGGAGTGCGGGGTTTCCTCTTTACCCCTGAAATACCTTGGTCTTCCCCTTGGTGCTTGCTTCAAGGCCAAGTCTATTTGGGACGGGGTTCTTGAAAAGATGGAGCAGCGTCTGGCCGGTTGGAAACGGTTGTATCTGTCTAAGGGTGGGAGAGTTACCCTTATTAAGAGCACTCTATCCAATCTTCCTACTTACCTCTTATCCCTCTTCCCTATCCCTGTCAGTGTGGCTAATCGCTTAGAGAAGCTCCAACGCGACTTCCTTTGGGGCGGCATAGGCGATGAATTCAAGTATCACTTGGTTAGCTGGTCCAAGGTTTGCTCTCCTATTCCTGAGGGAGGGTTGGGGATTCGAAACTTGAGGGTTTTCAATAAAGCTCTATTAGGGAAGTGGTTGTGGCGTTATGCGCACGAGAGAGAGGCTTGGTGGAGAATAGCTATAGATGCTAAATTTGGCAGTTCTTGGGGTGGGTGGTCTTCTATTGCTTCTTCTGGGCCGCATGGAGTGGGGCTTTGGAAGAATATCAGGAAGGGCTGGAGTTCTTTTGTTAGCTTCACCAGATTCAAGCTGGGAAACGGGTCCAAGATCAGATTCTGGGATGATGTGTGGTGTGGCGAGTTGGCCCTCAAGGAAGCATTCCCCATCCTTTATGGCTTATCCGGAGACAGGGATGCTTGTGTTGCTGATCACATGGACTTCTCTAGTGGCTCCCTTCAGTGGGATGTCAGCTTTCTGCGAGCGGCGCATGATTGGGAGGTAGTTGTCTTTGCTTCTTTCTACTCCTTATTGTACTCCTCTAGTAGGAGTAGGGTAGGAGAAGACAAGCTTTGGTGGGCTCCTTCTCGCAAAGGAAAGTTTGATGTTCGTTCTTTCTACAAAGCCCTTGTTTGCATGGATGCTGTCTCTTTCCCTTGGAAGAGTATTTGGCGGACCAAAGTTCCTTTGAAGGTGGCTTTTTTTGGGTGGTCGGCAGCTCAAGGGAAAATTCTTACTTTGGACAACCTCAGAAAGCGACAAGTCATTGTGGTAAATAGATGCTGCTTGTGCAAAAGGGATGGGGAGTCGGTGGACCATCTGCTTATTCATTGTGATATTGCCCAATCCTATGGACTGCCTTCTTCAGTCGATTTGGGTTGTCTTGGGTTATGCCTCTTCGGGTGGTCGACTTATTCGCTTGTTGGTGGACGGGCGGGCGCTCTCGTAACGCTGTTGTTTGGAAGATGGTGCCTTCTTGCCTCATGTGGTGCCTGTGGAGGGAGCGGAACGACAGAACATTTGAGGATCAAGAAAGAACGCTCGAGGAACTCAAGTCTTTCTTCTTTTTCACCCTTTTTTCTTGGACAGCTGCTTATCTAGCTCCTTTAGCGATAAGCTTTTCTGACTTCCTTGTTCTTTTCTCTTCTTGTTGAGTCTTGACTCTTGTATACTTCCTGTGTACCAGGGCTGCGCTTTGCGCTTTTTATAAAATCTCTACTTACTTATCAAAAAAAAGGATTGCTGAAATGGATGAGGAGGTTGTCTGTAGCTTTGCTGGAACTTTGGCTTTTTAGAGTACTGATGTGGTTTCTGTTTTTGTGTAAAGAAGGCAAGCTGTCCTCCTTCAGGTTGAACAGATTTCTGAGAGGCTTCAAGCAGCTGTTCATGATTCAGCAGTTCCGTTTGAAAGCTATCAAAGGAGATTGGGGTATCTCGTGTAGCTAAACTCAGGGTTGTGATAATGGGATGATAGGACCTCCAACCACATAAGAGACCATATCCTCGTCATCTATTTCTTTACCAGCTGCAGCAAGTTGATCAGCCAAGCCTTTGGCAGTGAGTAGGAAGTCTGAGCAATTCTGGGATCCTTGATTAAGTGTCTGAAGTTGACTCCTAAGGTGAGAAATCCTTGTGCGGGAATTTGGAACAAATCTGTTGGTAAGATAAGACCAAACTTGACGGGATGTATTCATTCCATAAACTGTGGAAAGAATCCTCTCAGTGAGAGTTGCATTAATCCAGGCCAGGATGAACTGGTCCTTCTTTTGCCATACCAGAAATTCTGGATTGTGAACTGATGTCGGTTTGCCTACGCTATCAAGAGTAAATTCCGAAGGGCAAGCCTCAGAGCCATCAACGATACCCAAGAGATCATAGGATCGTAGGGCTGGAATAAATTGAGTGGTCCAGCTTATGAAGTTGGGGCCATCAAGTTTCAATGACACCAAAGGTGTGGTGTTTGGGAAAACAAAGGTTGCTGGTGGAGCAGAGCTACCAGAAGCCATTTTGAAGGAAGTAGGATCGAAGAAAAAAAAGGATTAGCCAATCAGCTCTGATACCAAGTAAGAATTGGAAAAACTGCTTTGGTTTTGCTTAACCAAAACAGGAAAGGAGCTTAACTATTTATAACCACGAAGGGTTTAATGTTTTGTAAAAAGGAATACAAATGAAGCAGAGATAAAATAGATACACAGGGAAGGACTTTACATGTAAGAGAAATAAAACAGAGCAAATAAGGAAAGTGAGATGACATCTAATTACGGCTGTCACAGGTCGCTAAGACTGCTGTGTAGGCTGCAGAAATTAAGCGTGAAACAAGGAGAAGGAAATGGCAGCTTGAATCATGGAACAGAGTGGTAGCTACCATGCGTGTATTCTAGAGCAGATGTGGCTACTGTATTGCATGAATTCTGGAGCAGCAGTTCAGCAGCTGCTGCTGTATTGCGTGGAGTTTGGAGCAGTAGTTGCTGGCTTGTGTCTAACTTGCTGACCATGGGCTTTAGACTGTTAACAGTATGATCCTCAGAAAAGTTTTATGTAGAAAGTAGTAACAAGTACATTGACTTAACATTAAAATCAGTGGAATTCAAAAAAAAAATTAAAATCAGTGAAATTTATAACTTAATAGTATTGTGCTTGCTACCATATGTATCAATTTCTCAATGTTTCTTATATTCTTTGCAGGTATATTCCATCACTGCGGGCAACATTTATGTTTCCACAGAGCCTTGGCATCTTGGGTGGGAAGCCTGGGGCTTCAACTTACATTGTTGGTGTGCAAGATGAAAAGGCTATCTTCCTTGATCCACATGACGTTCAACTGGTAACAGCATAACTTGAATTCATTACTTCCTGTCCAAATACTTGTATATGTACTAGTTACATGTGTTAGTTGGATACAACTGTATTGAAGAACTGACTTACCAGAAAAGAACATATGGAACGAAATGAATGAAACTGAAAAGAATAAAGAAGTTTTGATTTATTTTAATTGTCCGACTACAGAATAAGAGGAAGGCATATGATGAGAGCAACATGATGGCCTGTGATTTTATGGAGATTTTTTTTTTTTTTAATTAGTAATCAAAATATCATTAAAAATGTAAGGCGTTTCTAGATACATAACAAGTATACATGAGAAAATATCTAACTAGAAAGAGAAAAGAAAAAAAGAAATCATAATAATTAATCACCAAAGGATTAACAAAAATTGTTGTCTAGAGATACATAGTATAGAAAAATAACGACTTAATCTCCTCTAATGTCCTCTTGCGGTTCTCAAAATTTATGTCAATTATTTCCCTTTATAGACACCAAACCGAGCACGAAGATCCCATCTTCCACACAACAACACTGTGTGCTCCCAATGGTCCACCAATACACATATTAATCGATTACTCGTTTAGGCATAACTAAAGATAACCCAAATCGACTGAAGAAAACATCTTAAAAGTCACCGACAACCTTATAATGGAGAAGAAGATGGTCCACAAATTCTCCTCTTTTTACACATACAACACCTATCAATGACAATAACATGCCGTTTCCTCAAACTATCCATGGTAAGAATATTTGCTAGGGTTGCCGACTAAGCAAAAATTGCAGCTCTCAAAGGAACCTTAGTCCGCCAAATACTCTTTCTAGGGCAACGAAAGCTATCATTGTGAACCAAGACACTGTAGCAAGATCTAACAACAAACAAACTTCTTTTGGAGGGGACCTACCAAAGGTTGTCTTCACCTTCCTGTCTCACTCTAGCTGAATACAACACTTTGAAGAAAGAGGAAAAGACGTTTAGCTCCCAGTCATGAACCGTTCTTGCAAAGCTTACATTCTATTGAGTGGAGCCACCCAACAACTCCAAGTTAGCTACAACAGAATCCTTTGCGCAAGCAATGCCAAATAAAATTAGAAAGCCTTCCTTAAGGGCCATATCCCCACAGCACAGATCATGCCAAAAACTAACCTAGAGCCATCTCGCATAGCCCCATAGCCATTTCCCTAAGAGAGATTGATTGAACACCAAGAAGTTCTGGACACCCAACCCTCCTTCAAAAATTGGAAAACAAATCTTGAACTCTTCCCTAGTCCACCTCAAAATAAACCACGTTGAAGCTTCTCAATACGGTTTGCAACACTTGCGGGAAGAAGAAAGAGACATGAAGTACGTAAGTAGATTAGAAAGTGTACTTTTTATAAGGGTAACCCTACCACCTTTAGGCAAATACATCATTTTCCAACTAGCTAACCAACGCTCTACCTTTTTTCAATAAATGTTGTTCTAAATAGACTTGGCCTTATAGGAGGTACCCAACGGAAGACCAATATACTTCCAAGGCAAAGGGGAGATCCTACAACCCATAATACCTACCAACCCACCCACATCAGCAAAACCACCCACAGGAATCAATTAGCTCAATGGAGAAACATGATTATGTCTTATCCAGTAGTTGGGATTTACTGTTTCCTTGAATTGAAATTTCCCACATATATGCAAGATCTTCAACTTTCTTGAGCCTCATTGATCTTTCCAATCAATTAAGCTTAGTAACTAGTTTCTCTAGGTTGAAGTTGAGAAATAAAATATGTATTGACCAAAAACCCAAGATGGATGGTCGAATATTAGCCCTAGCATCTTGCTTTGTCATTTGTGCATTTCTTTTTCATCTTTGTTAACATAACTTCATTCCCTCCTCTCTTCTTCCTTCTGTCTTTTTGTCTTGCTATCTATCTTGATATGCAGGAAATATGCTTATAATTAACATTTTAAGCTGGATATCGAGTATAATGCGATTATGGTTGCATTCACGGCTGACTATGATATTTTAATGTCATTTCATATCAGGTAGTTAACATCAATAGGGACGATCTAGAGGCTGATACTTCATCTTATCACTGCAAGTAAGCTTAGTGCTGAGTAATTCCTGCTCTTGGTTTCTTTTTATTTTGCTTACTAATTCTCTCTCTCACACTCTCTCAGTATCATACGGCACATATCGTTAGACTCGATTGATTCATCCTTGGCAATTGGGTTTTATTGTCGAGACAAAGGTTTGCTGATCAATCTCAATTGAAATTCCATGGTTCTGCTTGTCAAAGCCCTGGCCAAATCTTTTATTGACTGTGGTATGTTTTCTTTTTTGTTTTTCCTGGTTGACAGATGATTTTGATGATTTTTGTCTCCGGGCTTCCAAGCTGGCAGATGAATCAAATGGTGCCCCATTATTCACAGTGGCTCAGAAGCATAATTTGTCGAAGCCGGTTAGTCACCCTGAACTGTTGGTTGACACTGATGGTGTTCAAAAAGACGATTCCTTTGGTGTGGAGCCTATAAATGATGCTGAGGGCCATGCACATGATGATGAGTGGCAGCTCCTTTGATTAAACCCTACTTCGTGGGTCCTAAGGCCAGCATGAAGGTTGGAAAATTCTGTCAATGAGTTGGGTCTTATGCAATTCCCACAGGGTTCTCACTGGCATTACAGTGACTGCCGAGTTCAGTTGACCCGTGATTCTGTGCCTTAGCTCGAGCTTGTTGGATCTTACATTTGTAGAAAGTAGATTAATTTATAACGATTCTTTTTTTATATATTTACTCTTAAATAATGTTCAAAGTGTCAATATGATTAATTATTTGAGATGTTTGTAATGTATATGGTAAATACACCTTTTGTCCTTATTTATTTTCCCCAGCCGAGTGGTATCCTAACCGCACCTGGGAGTGACCTAGAACTACCATGTTTTCCCACATGGTATCCTACCATGTGGGACCTATTCAAGCCGAGTGTCAATAAGATTCAAGACCTAGCATTTGGGGCATGTCTTGTTTGTTGTTGTGGTAGGGGAATAGGATCCCCTCTATTTCGAAAATTGAGATAAGTTATTTTATGATCAAGATTGAATTTTACAGATTTACTAGTGTATAAGTTACCACATGATGAATATATTGTCGTAACATTTAAAAAACTTAAATGATGTGATATTATATACATCATTAAATGCAACAAATCAAAATTTTAATCAAAAAATGGTTATGGATCAGGACCCTGATCTTGTCTTAGGAGGGTTGCATTTAATTCTCATATATTTCATTTCATAGCTTCTTATTATTCTCTATTCTCTTTCTCTTATCTTGGCTACTTGTCCATGTATTTGTCTAGGTGTCCATGTTCGAGTATTGTTGCTCAAAACATTATCTTGTTTCACACAACAAACAAACATGTTGGATTACAATTCTTTGTTTGGCATCAAAGACCCATGTGCTGTAGTTTGTATACGGGGCCAGATTTAGACATTTTTCCCAGCCTAATATCACTGCAACAGCAGAAACTTCAAATGGACAACAGATAGAAAAAATGAAAGCGATGACAGGCAGAAACTTAATTCTCATGTGGGTCAGTCGATGCACATTTTCCACTTTATGGCGTGGAGACAAATCATCCATATTGTCATTGTCTTACGGTAAACAAAAAATCTCAGAAAGCATCGTTCATGGGCCTGAAAAGGAAGCCTCAGTGAGCTGTATGTGAGTTAAAATTCCAAAAGTTCACTGCCTAAAGCCTGCAATTCATCACTTATACTTGTTGAAAAACAAAAAAACAAAAAAAAAAACATGTACTTTCTGCCCTTTTATATCACCTGGCATAATTATGAGTTCCATCCAAGCCCGTGACCAGCGTCTAACCCAGACAATAGGCTCACGGGAAGAGAAGGGCTTGTATATATTGCTATTTGCTCATGTAGCTCCAAATTACCGACCCCACAAATACAATCANCCCGCTGTTTGTAATATTTATTATTGGGTGAGTAACGATACATGTCAATCTTTATGTTTATCTTGTGTTCATCAAAATTGATGCGTTTTTTAAAATTATCATTGGATCAAAAGTCAATAATGATCTATCATAAATTTAATGGTAATTTTAAAAGCTACATTAATTTTAGTTAACACAAGGTAGACATAGAAGTTGATATATATAATTACTTTTACCGAGTAATACTAAAAGCTCCTCTTGTGTCTTTTTTGTATTCATCACTGGCTTTTAAAATCACCATTAAGCTTGTGATTGATCACTGCTGAATTTTGATTAAATGATAATTTTGAAAGCCTTTCTCATTTTGGAAACACAAAAAGAACTTTTAGAGTTACTCAATATTTACCTATGTCCCGCTTTGTCTCTTAAACACAGACATGTTCTTTCAATCCTCTGGAAAACATTAGAAGTCAGCTCATTGTTCAAAGTTTCCATCAAATTTTTTGTTAGTGCAGGGAGCCCATTTTGACTTTTGAGATAGCATATAATTTGAGAGCACCTACTATCCGGATGAGATGTAAAACTCTCTTTTACAATCTCTAATAAAAATTTAACAATTTAGCTAAAAGTACCAAATATAATAGAATTGAAATCACCATATAGAAACCAAACCAACCCATTATAACTCTAGTGAACTACACCTTAACCATCCCCACCTTCCTAGCCGAACACCGCCGCTAGAAGCCATTGTCAAAATCCGCCCAAGGCCACCGAAACCAATAGAAGAAAAGCCCAAGCATCAAACTCCCCAAAATCAACCACCCTACAATCGATCATGAGCAAAAATTCCAAGGAAAACCCCATTTCAACAACAACAATGAACAATCCAAGGAAAACTCAATCAACAAAACCCAAGAAATTCAAACCCAACAACCAATTGGAACAATCAAAGCCATCAACCATGTCTCCCTTTCTCTCTCTCGATTCATCTCTCTCTCTCTCTCTCTCTCTCTCTCTCTCTTTGTTCTATCTACCTGAAATTGGGGGGATTCCGACAGTGGGCTTTAGCATATTCCAGCGGTGGCTTTCAACAGGTTTTGTCAGCGACTGGAGAGGTAAGGTGGATTCTGGCAGCAGCTAGAGAGGTAGGGTGGTATAAAGGTTGGTTCACTAGGGTTAGAAACTTAGAAGGAAATGAGAAAATGGATGATCCGGTGTTTTAGTCTCTAATGTAGTTGGTGCTTTTAGCTTATGTGTCAAATTTTTGTTGGACGCTGTAAAAGTGGTGTTTTACACCACTTCTAGATGGAAGGTTTTCTCATATAATATTATATGCCAATGTATCATCCTCCCACACATAGATCATGATCCCAAACCTGCAATTTTTAAATCATGACCATTCATTTTTAAATGAGCGGTCAAGATTTTTCCAAGTTAGCTATTATGTGGTAAAAAAAATTACATAAAAAAAAGCTTGTTTAGCCAACCACCCAAAGAGGTGGTCAGACCATCCCTTACGATTCTTTTTTGGACTACCCGCTCAAGAATTTTTGGAGTGATCCTCAAGGCTTTTAGAGGTGGCCGACCCTCCTTCAAGGCTTATGAGGGATGGTCAACTACCCTCTTAGAGGTTTTGGGGGTGGTTCGACCACTTCTAAAAGCCTTTGGTGGTGGTCAATAAGCTCTCAAGGCTTATTGGGGTGGTCTGGCCACCCCCAAAAGCCTTTGAAAGGGTGGTTGGCCACCTCCTCAAGTATTGAGCGAGTAGTCCGACTACCCCTCAAAGCTTATGGCAAAAAATCTTGGTGAATGGTCACGATTTTACAAGTTTTTGTCCTTTGATTCTAAAGGCTCTTTAAGTAGAAATTCTATGTATCTACATAGCAGGACACAAATAAGTATTTCCTACGATACTTAAAATCGTGACCAATAATCAAGATTTTGCCACATCATCTATTTTAAAGAATTTCCTTTACAATTATAAATGAAATGAGTTGTTCATTAATAGTTTGAGCTCAACTCCTACAAACTTTGTTTAAATTCAATTCATTTTAATAAACGAACCAAGTTTACTCAGAAATTTAGACTTGTTTATTAAACTAGTCAAACTCTCATAATTTTGACTTAGCTTAATTTGTATAAATTAATATAATTTCAATTTTACTATTTTTATATTATTGTTTTTAACTTTGTAATGAGAACATCTTAAGTATTTTTTTTTTTTCAACAAAAAAGGAAAAGGGATCATCTTCCTAATAGAGGAGATATATTCCTCGGGGTATAAAAATTATCAAACCACTCTTTAAGATAAGCCTATGGCATACATATAGAGAAAGTTATTTGATAACAAAGCCTACTTTAAGGAGTAATTTGATCATTTTTAAACCATAAAGAGCAATTTCAAAAAAATGTTAGAACCGAAGAACCTCTTCAATAATTTTTAATAAGATATAATGTCAATAATTTATTTCATGATGGAATTGGGGTTTTGGGAAACAAAGAGCACAAAGCAAAAAAACTCAGATCTGGGCGGAGGAGGTATCCTCTCCCTCCTCCCCCTTCCCCCCTTTTCCCCCTCCCCTTCTCGTTGTTTCGTTTTGTCTTTGGTTTTGGTTTGTTGATTTTGGTTTTCTCAGCACAGTAAGTTTTGCCAACGTCCTCTCCACCATCCATGGTCGAATTTCATCTCCTCTACCATCCATCGCCCCGGATCTGCTCTTTGGAGGTTTTGATTTTGGTTTCTCAAAATCAAATCTAGAACTTTTAGAGAGTTTTTCCCCCTCACGCACCCCTCTACCGTGTTCCAAGCTTCTTCGCTTCCTTCTCCCACGCCAGCCAACGTTCCTCCACTTCTAATCTGTGGATCTGCTTGGTGCTGTTTGTTTTTGTGTTTTAATTTGATTTCTGTTACTGTTTATTCTTGGCATTTGGGTTGAATGAGGTTTATTTTTCCCTGGTGTTAGAATATATTCTGAATCGGGTAGAGAGATTTTTAATAATATTAGTGTGAATTAGGCTGCCTATGCCTTCGAATTTGTTTGCTTGTTGCAGATCTGATCTATAATAAGAGTTGTACATAGGTATGCGGAAGATTAGGTCAAAGATTTTGCTTGTCTTTGTCTATGACTTATAAGTTCATAGCCTTGGGCTATGGTTATCAAGCTTGTGGCTTATTGCCTAAACTTTTGATTATATGAGTTTTTGCTCAGAATTTTCATGTTGTTTTAATTTGATTTCTGTTACTGTTTATTCTTGGCATTTGGGTTGAATGAGGTTTATTTTCCCTGGTGTTAGAATATTTCTGAATCGGGTAGAGGATTTTTAATAATATTAGTGTGAATTGGCTGCCTATGCCTTCGAATTTGTTTGCTTGTTGCAATCTGATCTATAATAAGAGTTGTACATAGGTATGCGGAAGATTAGGTCAAAGATTTTGCTTGTCTTTGTCTATGACTTATAAGTTCATAGCCTTGGGCTATGGTTATCAAAGCTTGTGGCTTATTGCCTAAACTTTTGATTATATGAGTTTTTGCTCAAGAATTGTCATTAATAAAAAGTGGAAATTCACGTTAAAAGAAAAATAATAATCTTTTCATGATACATTTACATATGATTTCTCCTCTCTTCTAAAGCCTTTGGATCCTCTTGGGATGGACCTCTCGGAATGGCTTCTTGGGAACTTGTTGGCCTATCCTTCATCACTTTTCCTTCTGTACTTCTATCACCAGAGATTGGTTGAGATCTTGTTCACCTGATGTTGATAGCTTGGGATGTCTTGCTTAAAATCCGCTATTCATCGAAACCTGTTGTTCGCTTTTGACGTAAAATATTTTTTGTCTCAAGCTTACTAACAATCCGTCAGTAATCCCTTTTTGATGGTAAGGTTGCTCTCGAGTAACCTCACTTATAGTTGACCCAACGATCAAACGAGCCCTTCGATAATAAGAGCCACTCAAAAACAAGGTGGAATTCTTGTCCAACATCTATTTATCTCTATATTCGCTCCTAAGGCCAATAATCTACTGATCTGCTTCATCTTTATGCTTTTTTCTCTCTTTTGGCTTGTGTACATATATGCGTCAATAAATAGCGTGCATTATCTCCCGACAAGACATTTCTTTCTTGGTTATAGGACCATCTCATTGTAGCGTAACCTACAACCTATTGCTAGGACAACCTTATCGTTATGACAACCAAAGGTATCTTTTTTAAGTGTTAAGCAAGCGATCTCGATCTCAATCCGTTTATAGATATCCCCCAGCTGAAGCCTAAGAAATATGCTCACAAATATATCTTTAAACTCGTTGATCTATGCATCTAACATGGAGCTAGAAACCCTAGCAATATAGCTTCCGGACGACTAGCAGTTCTTTTACTTTCTTTTTTTTTTTTTTTTTTTTTGGAAGTGACCTCTTTTTCTTTAGTTCTCTCAATTACTTTTAATTTCATGTCTTTTGTTGAATAGAAAAATTAAAAAAAAAAAAAAATTCATGTCTTTTGCATCCTTCTAGCCTCTAGGGTTCTCCAAAGGACCAATGTTCAAGGTGGCTTTCATAAATTTATGTGCGGACAAGCTTCTTGGATTTGAGAGAAAAAGTAGATTGGCCTTTTGTTGTGTACGGTAGCTGTTTTTCAGATTTTTATTTATTTATTTATTTTTTAGCGTTCTTTGTTCAGGTATTGCCATTCAACAATCAACACTACCAACGTCTCTTGCATATGATAATTTGAGCTGTGTGCCCCATTCATTAGGCATAAGCCATGACTCTTGAGGAAGATGACCCTACCTTTTTAGGATCTTTCTAAAAAATAAAAATAAAAAAAGAGGACTGAGATTTTGGGAAGAAATTAATGATTGAAAGCAATCTAATAATGAACCAATATAAGTTTTCTTTTTATAAATGCTAAGCCAAAAATTATTCATTCAAATCTCTTTCCTTTTCTTTTGGTTGAGGTTATCCAATTATTCTTAAAATTTACTGCTCACCAAAAAAAAAAATGGCTTAAAATTTGTAAAGACAAACTTGGAATAGGCTAACGAAAAAATTTTCAAAACTACTACTGTAACTAAAACTTTTGTTGGAGTCGAAAAGTATCAACTAAGAACTTTTGAGGAGGTGGTAGCCATATGCATGCTAGGCTCCTTAATTTAGTCCTTCCATATTCATTGCATTGTTTTGTTCTAACTTTTAGTGGTATAGCAAACGATTCATAGAGTGAATACATGGATATATATGACGAGTTTATGAGAGAAATTTCAAGGGGAAAAAGGAAAAAGGAAAGAGAAATTATACTTATATCTTAGAATCTACCGCTTAATTTGCAATGTGTCTCGACTTTTTAATTTTTGTAATGTGCCATACCAATTTACTATTCAATTTGCAACATTCTTCTGGCATCAGGATTCTTTGTTAACTTAGNACAACAAATGCATCATGTGACCCACATATAACATTAAAGGGTAAATATATTTAAGCTCATTCAACTACTACCCGTTTTTGAGTTAGCCCTACAAATTGGCATGTGTAATATTTGAATATACTCAATTACCATTTTGTGACAAAAACTCTCATCGATCAGCGTCAAACGTTAGAATGGATGGCAAAGTGGTCACGTGCAAGGCGCGTGACAAATTTGATTAAATTTTTCCTAAACTACTCCCACTTTAACTCTTGAAATAATGTAATAGCCTATTTATTATAATTATTTTTTAAAAAAATAAACGTACCTAACAAAAAAAAAACACTTGATTTGAGAATAAAGGGGTGGTTCAATCACCCTTTTTGGTTTTTAAGGGTGGCCAAATCACCTCCAAATTTACTTTTTTGATTTTTTTTTTTTAATCTTATGCAAGGTATTTTTATTATTTTGGGCATGTGAAAATGTTCATTAGATCATATTCATTAGGATATAACATAAAATCATAATGAAAATAGACATTACGTGCAATCTGCGTTTTAGATTGATGGGTACATTGCAAAAATAGAAACATTAGAAAGACAGTGCAAACCATTCCAAGATCTATTTGATTTGCGCTTGTCTTGTGTTGGGGTGCAACAGTGAATAGCTCTTACAACATGCCTTGTAATGTGCGATTTTGAATTTCATTAAAAGTTTTAGCTTTCTTCACCAAATACCAATTTATTTTTAAATAAAATGATCAAAAGTTTGATCCAGCATAGTGATAATTTAAAGGAGGCCAAAAATACCAACGTGCATCATGCATTCCTCTAGTAAATGTGCTGCAGTAGTACTCCACCGTTATCCATGCCAATTACCCAAGCCTCCATAAATAATATGAATATTGGAAACCATAAGATTATTTAGGGGTGTTCGTCGGTTAAGTCGGTGTCGAAAATAGTATTTTCGTCTTTCGCCAAATTACAGTCGGTAAAGTCGAAAATTGTACCGACTTTACCGCATGTGGGCTTGTTTCGCCTACCGACATTACCAACTTTTGTCGGTAATGACGGTCGGAAATGTCGGTTAAATCGGGTCAAGTTTTTGGTTCGGCTGTGGTGGCTCATACACTTTTTGGGTCAATTTTTAAGTTATGGCCTTGTAGCCTATTCGTTTTTTGGGTCGAAAAATAGGGTTTCTAATATGACCATTTTCAAAAATTATGAATATTTTTAAAATATAATATGACCCAATAATATAAAAACCTGTTTCAAATTTACATTCTCATAATCAACATTCACAAACCTATTAGGTCGGTCATTTGCATTCTCATAGTGACATCATAAAATACTTTAAAAAA
>FXXK01002577.1:0-16715 GCA_900184695.1 Betula pendula
AGTGCACTGTAGCATTCTCCAGTGAACATGTTCAGTACTAGAGCATTCAAGTAGATTTTTTATTTGAGGTGCTGTCCGTACTCGTGGGTTTAATAAATAAATAAAATAAATAAATGAAAGTTCATGTTATAGCACAATCACGTTAATTAACTCTAGAATTTTCTCATAAATGAAATTGTGATATGCGCTGCAGCAAGAATAAAAAATTAAAAAAAAATGATTGAAGTTCACGCCTATAGCTCATTCACGGGATACTCTAGAGTAATTCCGCAGGTATTTTTTTACTTCACGCCTCCCATTTTATTTGTCTGTTTCCTCGATCCTAAGTCCCTTCACTCTCATTCACACACCAGATTTCCTGACTCCCGCTTTAAGTCAATGTTGACACCTTAATTTTTTTTAAAAAAAAAAAAATGAAGTAATATAAATTTTGTATACAATTAAATGCTTTAACTTTAAATTATGACTATAAAATATAATAATTATTTCATTTGAAATGAAAATATCCTTATCCGTACAATTGGCACATAAAATTCATCATCTTTGCCCTAAGACAGACCCAATTCTTGAAAATGGGTAAATTTGATAATCGATTCAACACCATTTGCCGGTCCATGTGACTCATATAGCAGAGACGGTTCCTTTTGTCACTCTTCACTCATCAGTATCCCATTGAAGAAACCTTTAGAGTCGTGTAGTGACAGCTTAAACTCGAGAATTCTTTGAACATCGATACTTGCAGGTCGTTGAGTTTTCTGAGGTGGTTGGTTATCTTTAGTTTGGTGTTAGACTCAATTGGTTAGGCCTGCTTTTTAATGAGTAAGGATACACTACACATTTATTTATCACACTTATTTTATATTAGTTGATGTGACGTATTTTAAGTGCATGACTAACATTTTTGACATGAAAAACTACTTAAAATATGCGATGTCAGTCAGTATAGAATGAGTGTGATAAAGAGTATTTTTTTTTTTTTTCTCTCTCTCGTAACTAGTTTTGGGGATTGATCTCCTACAATTCTTTAAAAGGTTTACAATTCCAAATACTTGGACAATTTATTTAGGGTTAAATGCCTTTTTGGTACCCGTGATAAGGGTCATTATCAAACGGTCACTTCGGTTTCAAAAAGTATCGCAGGTAGTATCTATCGTTAATTAAAGGAAAAAATCCACATACCCCCCCCTCAAACTACCACTCAATTGACAATGTCCTTCCCAAGCTTTCCATTTGTGACATAATACCTCCAAACTACCAAACAATTGTCAATGTCCCATAATGACGAAATACCCTTAATAAAATAAAATAAAAAATTATAGAAAAAACTAAAACTAATTTAAAAATAAAAAATAAAAAAATAACACTACGAACCATCTGGCCAAATTTAAAATTAAAAAAAAAATTATAAATATTTTCCTTTTTTAAAAAAAATTAAAAATTATTATTATTTTCTTTTGTTTTTTCAAATTTATAAAGGTATGTTTATCTTATTGAAAAAGTTGTAAGATCTTTTTTGTCTTTTTGCTGGCCTTAAAAACATTGACAAGTGTTTAGTAATTTGGGAGAGGACATTGTCACAATTGAAAGTTTGAAAAATACATTATCAATTGGGTGATAATTTGAGAGAATATGTAAATTTTTCTCTATTTATTTTGTATTTCTACAAGGAACGTTAGAATAAAGCTTCGGTTTTAGAATACGTGATAACTCATCAATGCTATCATTTTCCATGTAGAAAATACGACTAGAGTGATTTCAATCCCTAAAACATGAGAATGAAAGACATCAAATTATTATAAGTAAATGCAGTCTAAAAGCACCACTTTTCTCGAACAGGATAAGCAGAGACAACTAAAGGGTATATCCATAAGATATATGCACTATTGTGTTTAGCAATAGATCAATCTTCAGCGTCATGTTACTGCATATTCTTTTATTCATAATTCAACAATGGAAAAAACAACAAAGGCACGAACTCTTTCCCATGGTAATCCCACATTTGCTGTCTATGGCAAATGTTGCTTTATTAATTATAAAAATAGCATTTAAAATGGCTGGGGGCAATAGCATGCTGAAATTACTGAGAATCAAGATTAACTTGATAGAGATCCTGGGCAGATGTAGAAGAATATCCAACCCATGTCGCGTCTGATGAATCATAAGGCTCTCTGCTCCACTGGACTCATCGGTACTGGTTGGAGTTGTTCAAACTGGTCTCTTAAGGCACTAAACCCCAATTCATCGCCATATATACTTGGATCCATGGTGACTTCATCAACGATGGTTTGGCCTTCGAGCATGCTTAATACTGCAGACATGGTGGGTCTAAATGCTGGCGATGGATTAGTGCATAAGAGAGCTACTTTGATCATTCTAATAACTTCTTCCTTGTTTAACTCGGAAACCAACTTTGGACCCACCAGCTCCATTAGATTACCCTTTTTTTGTAGAACAAGTGCCTATAATAAGCATATAAAAGAGAATGGAAATGATAAGTAGCAAATCAACAAAAGAGAATAAGCAGCTATACACAGAAAAAAACTGAGTAATGCTAGAAACCACAATTTTATCCTACCACTATCACACCTTGTTGGCGTGACAGTGTCAACCAACCCTTATTAAATAAAAAATAAAAATTCATGGGCTTATTGGCACTGCCATGTCAACAGGGTGGAATAGTACTTGAATAAAATCTATTATTACTAAAGAAAAAATGTGAAGTGAGGGAGTCAAACACTTTCAACATATGTTAGTTTATTTTGCTGCTTGAGGGTAGAGTAATAGATTAGAGTGACCAAATTGAGTAGAAAGGGACAAAAGAGCAGCCAGGCCTCCGAACATTATTTATAGTAGCATATATTAAAAGAAAAAGATCAATCTTACCCAATCTAAAAGGGATACACAATTCTCTTTTGGTTGATATTTCATGATGCTCTTCCCAGTAATAATTTCCAATGTAACAATTCCAAAACTATAGACATCTGCTTTATAGATTAAATAACTCCATAATGCATATTCTGGTGCCATATACCCTCTACAAATGAAGATTATATTATGACTTATATCAGTAGTATGTATCAAAAAATAAAAATAAAGATCACTCGTATAAAGCTATGATCTTTCATATCCAACAAAGTACTTAAGAATCAACAGAAACTTAGGTACCAAATCATATTTCATTTGCATTCAGAATGCAATTATGCAATCAATAAGGCTAATAGGGTTGAGTGGTAATTTCATTCTGTTAAAGATACAGAAAATTTTTGTCGGAAAGAAGAACATGTCATTACCTTTGCACATTGCAAGTGGAGAACCGATGTAATGTCATATAACTTTAGCCACACAATTTGTTTGGTCATTGAGCTCAAGTTTAACGGGGGTGTGGTTCTTAGATTCAGCAAGATCTCAATAATTTCTTTTTTCCATTTGGAAATATTGGTTTTTGAGAGACTTCTCCAAAAAATAAAAAATTATTGGTTTTTGAGAGTGAAGGATGATCGAATAATTGAGCACAAATTAAATTTCTCTGTATTGTTTATTTCTTAATTTTAAAGGGAGTTGTTTAGGGGTAGCATTTATTTTAGAGGTTGAATAAACATATTTGTCTCCTTTTTTCTTTTTCTTTTTTTGCTTTTCTGCACCCTGTAATTTTTATTTTGCAAGGAAATTGAGCTGATTCTTTAATGCATCAAGTACTGGGGCATACAATAACTACAGCAAATTAATAGTAAGTTTCAACGCTTGAAAACTGGTTGAAAATTGATGTAGCTATGAATTTCTCTGTAAGCATGGTTGTGTTGCAAATGCAAACAGCTGGCATATAAAAATCCTACCAAACACTTAATCCAGGACGTCTATATCATATTCCATTTGCAAACTTTTTGATATGCAGAGACTTTCAATGCTTCCATGTTCAGGTTTACTTTTAGGGCAATATCTCAAAGATACATAAAGATCAATCAATATTTGTTCCTTTTTCTCTCTTGGTCAATAACTTGGGAGGCAAATCAAACAGAAGAATAGAATCACAAAAGACTCCATATTGAAGAAAACAAGGAAAAAGGTAGCGCATATTGTTCCAGCGACTCGCGTGGTGATGTGGGTGTTTTCCTCTTCATCAAGCTTGGCCAAACCAAAGTCAAAAATCTTTGGGTTAAGGTCCCTATCCAATAGCACATTGGTAGTTTTGATGTCTCTATGAACAATTCTTAGTATTGATTCCTCGTGCAAGAACGCCAAACCTTTTGCTATGCCAACACATATTTTCTGACTTGAAGGCCAATCTAAGTTTAAGCAGTATTCCTTTGGACCTACATATTTTGTAGATTGTCCAATGGGGGAACTCATCAACTTAGTTCTTAATATAAGCCATTCTCAGTTTTAAGTTTGTAAGCATTCTACAATCAACATAAAATACTAAAGTGAAAACAGGCTTTCCAAACAAAGCATGTGCTAGGCTATTGTTTTCCATGTATTCATATACCAAGAAGAGTTGATTTCCATCAACACAACATCCATACAATCTAACAAGATTTGGGTGTTATAAAGCAGATATCATTCCTATTTCGTTCACAAATTCACGATTTCCTTGATTTGATTTTGAAGAAAGTTTCTTAATTGCAATTATAATACCATCTAACAGAATACCTTGCATCAGAAATAGAAAAATATATATCTTCAGGTATGTATTCATTATCTAATGAGATGCCTCTAGGTATCATGGATAAGTAAGAAAAAGAAAATAGATATCTTAAATTTGAAGGAAGATGACATTGTGGGAAACCTTGTATACAGATCCAAAACCACCTTCCCCAATCTTATTTGCAGCATCAAAGTTGCCAGATCTAATCCTCTCAGCTTTGTCAAAAGGAATGAAAAGGTGAGGCTAAGATGTCACATTACATCTTATAAAAGATATGATTTATTTTATAATTAGTAATGTTGTGTCTATTGACTACTTAGAAGATGTCAGTTGGAATGCGACCAAACAAATGCAGTGAGAAAGTACCATACTACAGTTGGTCAGCCACATAAACCCCAAGTTTTTACAAGATTTAGGGTTTCATTTTGTTTCCCAATCACAGGTGTATTGGGAATCAAAAAATAAAAAATAAAAAGAGAGGAACTTCATTGGTGCCTATTACCAAGAGATTTGCCTTTTTGTTCTTTTCAACAATTATGGTAAGATCATTTAGATGACATTTCAAAAAGAGAGTTAACTGAAATCCATAATCTTTTATCTCACATTTCTTTTATAAAAAATATGGGTCCTTCTTAGACATTTATCTACTCAGTGACCTCAAGTCATCCATCTCTCATGTAAATATGCCTTCATTTAGATTTTATGAAAAAACAATGATCTCATATTTCTGAAAGATTTAGTCATATGATTTATGATTATGATTGAAACTAACTGACTCCAAAAGCAGTACCGAAAAAGCCCAAGAAAGCTATCATGAAGACAGATTCTTATGCTCTGCAATCCAGCAACAATATAATTGCTTTCATGGTGTACTTTGGATTGTTGATTTTTCATCAACAGAAAATGTTAAAGAATATAACACGCGGACTGCAATAGTATATAAAGTCCTTGGGAAATTGCTATACATTGTTTCAACGTCGTGAATAGTTGGAGAAGATAAAATGATCCTATCTAATTTCTACATCAAAATGAGCGCCTGTTGATTACCTTTTTCCCTTGATATCCTGCCTCTATTGATTTTCCACATTCGAATGCCTAAAATCATAAAAATGAGCAATAGCACTGATACTACAACTCCAACAACAATTAATATCTTCTTGTCAGGGGGACTGAAATGTGCAAAAGAGAAAAATAGTTAAGGAAATTGATTATAAAGTTGCATTCTAGAATACAAGTAGTACCATATAGATAGACATAGGTGGACTAATCTAAAACAAGATATGAATGGATGGTTCAAACACACGAATATCAAAGTAAGAGTATAAAGAAAATTATAAAAGTTTTGATTTCTTCCTTCTAATTGCAGTTTAATCTTGTTTTGGATAATAATTTTTACAGAAAATAATCATAGGTTTCTACCTCAACTATTTCGTGCTATGTTTTTACTGTTCTCAATATAATAAGTATGGAAGAAGCTGGATAGTAAAAAGATTCTCATAGTCTAATAAATGGTTACCAGATTTAACAGAGATAGCTCAGATGAGAGGACCATATGTTCCTCACTTTGGGACAGCTGTTGTCCCTTTCCCAGCCCAATGAAAGCGGATTTGAATAGTCTTATTCCTCACGATTGCTTTAAATTCCGGAGAAATTGCTTTATCAACACCTTGTGCTTCATGTTCAATATCAAAATCCTTCGGCACCAATTTTTCCTGTAAGAAATTAAATCAACAAAATTGTGTTCTATGTATAAAGTGAAACAAATATGACGTCATAACTGGATATAAATATCAAATATCTATCTCTCAAGACCATAAAAAGATATGTTGTCTCTTAATACTATCTCTGCAAAGTATAGTTTCACAGTATAATTTCCATTTGCCCAGCAGCGTGCATAATATGTCAGAGAAAGAGAAGAGAGCCGTGCACTCGTGAATAATTTAGAGTTCTTCACTCTTAGTATTGACACATTATTTGCTATGTATAGATCTGAGGTTCTATTGGTATCCCAAAAATTTCTGCTGATACTAAATCCCCAACTAAGGGTGTTATGAACAAATTTTGCTGCTCCTGCTTCGTTTTGATCCCCTTCGTACTCTTTGTTTCCAATAGTGGTTGGACTTCCACCACAATTTATATATAATGAGAACCAAGCTACCCAAAAACAAAAACAACTACTTTTTAATGAAATAAGATACAAGCAAACATTATATAGCAAAAAGGAAATTATGTATTAACTTTCTCTTGCTTCATTTACTAAGGTTGCCAATAACAAGATGAAATATTTTACCGTGTTTTTCTTTCATTTAATTATGAAAGAAAATATTATAAAGAGCACTTGACAACATAATTAAAGCATACACCTCAATTTGAATAAGGTAATATAATTACCTTTTGAGCATGGATAGGGCTGCAGGCACTCGCCGCCAAGTGTTCTTAATTAGCATCATACAAGAAAGAAGTGTGAACTTTTTTTTTGATAAGTAAGAAAGAAGTGTGAACTTAGCAAAATTAGAATGAAAAAAGGGAAATGCTTCTCCAAAATAAAATCTAAAAAAGAAAAAGAACAAAAAACAAAAAACAAAAAAACAGAAAAACATGGATTCGGCTTACATCCTATAGAAAAATAACAGGACATCTCCTATTATTTTAAATCTACAACTAAGATTAAAGCTTCCCCATTTTTAGCCAAAACGACATAGCTTCAAGGGAACTAACAATTTTTTAAAAAAACCATTTGCATGTCCTCTTCTTCCTTCTTCACCCACTTCCACTTTCTTTCTTTTTGCAAATTCGTCTTGACCATTTTCAACAACACAACAACGGGTCAAATAGAACAAGTCTGAGAGAAACTAAATCACAATAATATCTATTGTTAAAAATGAAGTTTCCATGGAAACATTTAAGTGCTAACAATATCTTCAATTAATAATTTTTTTTGGAATCATATGAATGCTATGAAAGAGGAATGGTCAACTCTACAATACCAAAGAAACCTAACTGACGTAGTAGCCCTTCCTTCATGAATTTAGCCAAAGCAACACTCAAAGGGACAAAATCCTCAGGGACCAAAATAATAACTATTTTCCTTTCAAATTTTTGAGCTTTTAACCCCCCCTTTCAGCAACCATAGGAGTGTTTAACTGTTTTTGTAGAAAACAAAAAACAAGGCCTGGTTTTTGTAGAGAGAGGCAACATCTTTCACTTCATTTAAAGTGGGAAAGAGTCAAAAAATGGGAGAGAGATGGAGAAGAGAGAAAAATATGGCTTTGAAACTGGCATAGCTGTGGAAGATAATGAGTAAAAACAGAGAGAGGAAAGTACCGAAAAGAGGTTTGAAAGACGAATTTACAGAACGAGAGAGAAAGTGGAAATGGGTTAAGAAGGAAGAGGACAGTTTTCATTTGGTGCAAACGGAGTTTAGAAAACTTCTATCAGTTTCCTTTAAAACAACGTCGTTCGGACTGAAAATGGGGAAGTTTTAATCTTGACCACAGATTTAAATAACAAGAGACGTCCTGTTATTTTTCTACAAAATGTAAGCCAAATCCGAGAAACATTGGTTCTTCGTATAAGTTTACAAGTTAGAAGCTTACAAGTTGTCCTGTTGAAAGAAGCTCTGAAACAAATTCCTGATGAAATGAGAACCTAGTTAGTTTTGAAAAACTAAAAGCTTGTGAAGAGGGTAAGCATGCAAACCTCAAGTAAACTTAAATTAACATTAAAAAGGATGAGAAAAGTTCTTACAGGCTTTCTCGACAAGTATGTGGCGCAGAGCTTTCTGGAAAGTTATTGTAAGAAAGATCCATTTGGCTGCACAAAAACGTATTTTCAATAATAAATCATTATAAATCCATAAGAAAAGAAAAAGTATATTTGAAAAGGTTTTGATAGACTAAAGATAATTGTAAAAGGAATTCATTTGAATATTCCAGAAACATCTAGACATATAACATCTTACCTTTACAGAAATAGTTTGACTGACCGCATGTAACATGTACTAAATTAGCAGTTTAACCTCTCAATTCAAGCTAAGGCCACCAAACTACCGTAAGCAACTAAAAATTAATTGTCAACATGGAATTTCCAAATAACAGAAATCTAACATAAGAATGGAAAAAAGAAATTTCCCTCAACTCTTTTTAACTGGAGTCACATGGTGCAAGAAGCAAATCTATGCTGCCAACAAAATCGGTTGAATTCACCCATTCAATATGATGGAAGGAGATCTACCGCTAACCATAAAGGGTTCATGAGATGAATCAATGTCTAGAGTAATGTATATTTGAACGTTATGATGTCTGTAAAGATTATATATCTTCATAAACATAAAAAATTAAAGAAAAAGAACATGCCATGTAAATTTCAAATAGAGTTCAAGATGAATTATGTACTCGGCAATATCTCAGGTTTTGATCCAATCTGGAATAGTCCCATTGAGCAAGTTGCTTGTAAGAATCCTGTTCAAATAGAAACATAACCGTGCTCTTGTTAAACACTTATTTATATCATTACTAAAGGAGAAAATAGAAATATTAGAATGTAAAATATACTTTGTGGTGATATATACAAATATAAATGTATATAATGTATGTATATACATATGTGTATCGGTAACCATAAGCAATATAATCTCTTTGTTGATAGTGAAATTCCTTATATCTTCACCTATAAACATAGGAGAAAAGCCAAATCATTATTATTTTTGTGCTTTAAGCTGCTTTTTAATTGTTTATTTGAGCTTCTATGCAATAGAGCTAGATTTAGGGTTTTAACTCCACACTTACATGATTTCCAAATATGTTTGATCTTTAAAATCTGGAACATTTCCTTCCAATTTGTTGAAGCTGAGATCTCTGCATGGATATAATGATGAAGGGGTTATAATAACAGAAAAGAAGGATTATAAAATGACACATAAATGTCCAGATAATCTTAAAAGTATAGAGTCAAGAAACATAATATAAAGGAAGAAAAAAATTGAAAGAGAGACTTGAGTGTCCATATAACAGTGGAGATGTAGCTTAGAACAGAATACATAGACAGCCTAACTAGAGTGCGCATTGTTCAAATGTATCTTACGGCAGCTGCCACAACGGGCCAAACGAGTAGGAGGGGGTGGATCATCACAGCCATTCTTACAATGAGTATTGGTTGACAACCTTAGGTAGCTGCTTTCTAAAAGGTGTAGACTTTAAAGATTAGAAGAAATCATTATTATTTTTCAAAGGCTAAAGGATGAAAGCAGATAATCAATTCTTACATATTCATAAGATGAACGATGTTTCCCACTCCTTTTTCCAAACTAATCTTACTCCAAAACTACACCTCAGTTTGATGGTTTCAACAGATGATTGTAATTCTAGAAAAGAATGACCAAATTCTGTATTGAAATAGTTATCCACTACTAGCTTTAAGGAAAGGATACCATGAAAACCCAAAGTCCATAAATTTAAATATGCCAATATCTACTTATACTGCCAAAAACAACTAGGAAAAAAGAAAACTTTATGCCTGTATGTATGTACAGTATAATGTTCTTAATGGAGATAATCCAACCACCTGGGTTTGTAGTTCAGTAATATTTCAGTAAATGAAACAAAAAACAAAAAAGGAGAGGAAAACAGAAAGGACAGATGAACTACAGAGTTTGTAGTACTGTCATTTTTGATATCGATGCGGGGATTGGTCCATAGAGATTGCAGCTCCTCAACATCCTACATTGTCAACCGCCGTCATCCAAGCAAAATTGCTATAAACTTGTATCATTTGAGTTGTTGAAAATTTACAGAAAAAGAATCACTTACAATCTTTTCATGCCTGTCATGTTGCTTAAGGTTGGAAATTTAGAACCCTCACCAAGTAAGTCACTAATCCTTCTGCACCAAATTGCACTATTAATAACAATTAGGGTCTAAAGTAACACGTCTTGTCAATTTGAGTATCACATGAAGATACAAGAGAGATTATGCAACCCAAAAGAGTACTTCGAACGCAGAACTTACAGCTTGGTTAAATTACTCAGGACAGAAATGCTAGAAGGAATGGGCCCCTCAAGACCACTAGCTTGAATCTCTCTGTTAAAAACACAATTCTAATGGGTTAGATTACACTTGAATATTCTACTAGAAGAGATTTCAACATTATAGGAACAAAAATAAAAATAGAACGCATACAATTTTCTGAAGTTGATTTCCAACTTTGAAAAAAGTCTGGCATTCTTCAGTGAACGTTGTTACTGCTAATCTTGCATATAGCCAAATTGGGAACAAGACTGAATAAACATAGAAACAGAAGCTTTTCAAGTAAACATCTAAATATTTACTGTAAGGCATTGAATGGGTTGCAACCACTTACAGTTCCGTTAATTTGGTTAGATCAGTTTGAGCTATTGGCAACTGTCCAGTGAGATTGTTAGCACTAAGAATACTGCAGTCATCAAATGGGATGTTCAGACCAGTGTTAGTTGAAGAAAAAAAAAATCATCAAATCTGATTTGAAACGAATAGAAGGATTAAAAAAGAAACACTAACAGATTCTCCAGGTTAACCAAATTTCCAAGCTCAGGGGGGATAATTCCAGAAAACAGATTGTTCTCTAAGTTCCTGAAAATATAGTACGTCTTTGTCAATATCAAAGCTCGGCTAAAGCAAATCAAACTATGATGCATTCTACTAGATTAAAAAGGGTAAGTTAGAAAGATACAATATGAGCATGCATGTATATAAGAGTGGTAAACTTTCCCAGGCAGTGTGGGATTGGTCCAGATAACTTGTTTACAGTAACGGACCTGCAGTGAATCAGCTTAATTCAATAAGAAATAGCATTCAGTGGCTAACCTTAGACATGAAATCAGCGGTAACTTACAGATAATCCAACTTTGTAGAAGCCCATTCCGGTGGAATTGTACCAGAGAGGTAGTTTCGAGTGAGGTCACTACAAGCAAGAGGAAAGTGGGCTGTTAGATTAGAAGCTTAAATCAATTTTGTAACGACCCCGAGAAAATGCTAGCAACGTCTGCGCTATCTTCTCATAAGAATTAGTTAATTTAGAATTTCTCTAGAATCACACACTCATTACTATCTTTATAAATTACTCGCTCAATGATTTTAGGTACTAGAAAGTAAAACAAATTGTTGGTGACTCTTCTTACATCTTCTTTAGGTGGGGTAGCTTCACCAGGGAACGTGGAAGCACACCATCAAGATCCTGCCCTTTAAGAAATCTGTAACAAGAATAATTATAGGTAAAAGATTAAACGTCATCTGATTATTAACACTTCCATTAAAACCCTTTAATCCAAAATATACTTCTGAACAGACAATGGCAAAATCCAAAATTGAACCGGTGCCCACTCTCTATTCTTGGAATTGTGTTAGGAAAGGTGATTTGTAAGTCAAATTGAAGTACTTTTTCTGCTTTTGGTTGAATAAAAACTTGATCTGTTCGCAAACTTCAGTTACTTATATAAAGGGAAATGAAGGGGTACGTCAGTTTGGCCACGTGACATTACCCAGCAAGCGATTGAGCAATTGGCAGATTAGAGAATTGTTGTACAATTGTTGCTTCAATAGACTCGAATTCGGTTTTGGTGTTGCCCAGCTTGAGTGATTAATGCACGGGTCTACACTGAAATTCCAATCTTTCTTCCCCAATTGTGTAATTTTCACGAAGAGCTTCCATTGCATATATAATACACCAACCTCATCAATTTTTTCATTTTCCATTGATTTTGCCTTAAAATGCTCTATAATTTAATCTATATAAAAATATAAAGCAACGTTTTTATTAC
Organism: Betula pendula; assembly: GCA_900184695.1. Lineage (NCBI taxonomy): Eukaryota > Viridiplantae > Streptophyta > Magnoliopsida > Fagales > Betulaceae > Betula > Betula pendula. The sequence continues at coordinate 12,435 of FXXK01002577.1, forward strand.
CGAAAAAAAAAAAAAAAAAAATCTTACGAAATTTCCATACGACCTCATCTCTATTTTTGGCATAAAGGTGAGGTCGTACGGAATATATTTGAACCACATGTCTGTTTCTGTTTTTGTTTTTTTCTTTATTTTTAATAAGTGCATAAAAACAACTAGGAAAAAGTTCACATACTTTATCAAACTACCTTCCAATTGACGATGTCCTTCCAAATTTTTAATTGTGACAATGTTCTCACAAATAGGCCTGGGCAAATTCACCGCCTACCGTATTTCGACCAACACCGCCCACCTACCGCCAACTGGTGGTCGGTAGGCGGAATAAATTTTTTTATTTCGACATTTTGTGGTCGGTAGGCGAAACATTGGTTTCTCCGACTGCCTACCGACCGACTTTACCGTGTATTGAAATGACGTCGTTTTGATAAGTTTATCTTTTACGATTTTACCCTTCTCAAAACGGCGTCGTTTTGAGAGGGGTATATAAGCCTCGCTCCAAACCCTACAGCCTCCTACGTTGTAATGCTGTTACGCACACACCACAGCACCAGCCTCCCGCCTACTCCTGTGCTCCAGCCCAACGGCGCCGCCACTCAGCCTCTCTCTCTGCCAGACCTAAACAGCTTCTCTTAGCCTCTCTCTCGCCTGCTCCAGATCGTTGTAGACCTTTAAGTGTAATTCGTGAACCACTGAACGACCGAAGTTGTCACCCGTTGCTCTCTCTCTGACTCTCTGCATTGAACTATTCAAGAATCCACTGAACCACTAAACTCGCCACTCTCTCTCCATAAGTCCTTGTTCGGTTGTTCCTCTTTTTTTTAAAAAAAAAAAAAATCGAAGATCCAACACTGACTCAGAATTTTCTTTTACTCTAATCGTGTTTCAGATTTTGATTCTAAAGTCTAGAGTTTAGACTTTTTGACCTAAAATTCGAAGTCTCGAAGATCTAACACCGGATTTTGTTCTGTAAGTCCTTGTTCCTCTTAGGCTCGATTTTGATTCAAACCATATTTTTCGGCCCAAAAAAACGCATAGGCCGCAAGGCCACCTGAAAATCGGCCCAAAAAGAGAATCGGCCAGCCCAACCGAACCGAAAACTTGGCCTGGCCTAACCGACATTTTCGACCACCAATTATCGACAAAGTCGGTAATGTCAGTAGGTGAAACAAGCGGTCGGTTGGTAAAGTCAGTACAATTTCCAACATTACTGCCTGTGGCTTGGCGAAACGCGAAAATGCTATTTTTCGGTACCGACTTTAACTGACTCTCACCCCTACCCATAATATCAAACAATTGTCAACTGTCCACCCAAGGGCCAGACAAAAAATAGACCTACAAATTTTTCAATAAAGACAAGAAATATCTTCTATAATTTCGAAAAAAAAAAATTTTAAAAAATATATATATTTATTTAATTTTTTTTTTAAAATTATATTGTTTTGAAAAGGAAATCTTTATAATTTTTTTTTTAAATTTTACATTTGCCAAACTTGCTCGGGGTAGTGTTGTTTTTGTAAAAAAAAGAAAAAAGATTTTTTTTTTAATAAATATTGATGAAAAAATTGTTAGTTTGTTTTTTGTAAGGGTAGTTTCGTCCTTGGATGAGACCGACTTGACAATTATTTGGTAGTTTGACGATGGACATTGTCATACTTGAAAGTTTGGAGAGGAATTGTCATTGGAGTGTTATGTAAGAGGGGGATGGTGGAGCTTTTCCGAAACAAAAGTAAGACAAAACAATTCAATAAAAAAAAACGAAGGAGGAGGAAAAAAAGAAGAATAGAGAAAGAAAAACTTACAAGCAACTCAACTGGAGACACCAAACTAGGACGGACAATTAGGCACATCACTCGTACACCAGAAGAAGAATCAGGTAGGTAGAAGTAGAGTCGGGAATGAAAGGATGCGGACCATATGGATAAATACAATTATCGGGTGTAAGAAAAACCAAATGAACTCCATGGAAATGCAACCACGAAGAGGTCCAAAAAATGATGGAAAAAAATCATTTGGAGTAAGAGCACACAACGGAAGCGGGATCTCCTTCAATGAGAATGAGTCTGAAGCCCAACCAGGATGGGATAGGGAAAAGCTCATATTTGGATCCGAGAGAACAACGACAAAAATGCATAGAAAAAAACATAAATAAATTAAATACCAAACCCATCAATTAGCAGCATCGGCGGAGGAGGTGTTGGGCATGCACGTGTACGTGAGGGTCAGGCAGAGGCGTGAGGGTGGACTGAACTAACAAAGGATGACAGATCTAGCTTAGAAAAAACCATAACTGAAAACCAAGTCAGTATCAAGAGCAATAAAGACAGAGAGCGAAGCGGTGGAGTAGATGAATGGCGTAGCGGATTGGAGAAGGCGGCATAGTAGTGATGGATAGGATAAGGCTGGGATTTTAGGGAAAAGAAACGAATCCATTCGAATAGATTGTCAAAGGCTAAGCATAGAGCCTCAAAAGATGCGAGTAAGACCTCAAAAGAGTCCAAAAACTCTACAAGGGAGGGGGGTGGGGAAGGAGGAAGGAGGCATGGAGAGGAAGTTTTATTTTTTGGAGAGAAAGTTTTATTTCTTTTAAGTAATATCTCAGTTATATTTTCTTCCAAGTGCCTTTTGACAGGTTTGCAAGGAATATATTTGTAGCTTGAAATTGTAATTTACGTTCAACCTTGGTGTTAGAGTATATTGGATTACCCTGAAGTTAGAGATTTGATTAAATTCAATCAAATCTCTTAATTTAAGGTGATTGAATCTAATAAAATCCCTAACTTCAGGGTAATCCAATATACTCTAACACTTGGCATACTGCACATTGTTAATATATAATTTGTTTTTAATGACAATCAGGGTATTCGGGCTTCACCAACTAGATTTTCAAAATACTATGTAAAGCGTCATTTCTATACAAATTGGGTAGGGCTCGAGATTTTGCTTGCACGCGTGACTCCAAATAATTAATTACACTTAAAGAAAATCGGATCTTATACCTGATCGATGCTTGATAAGTTACTAAAACCAAATAACTTATCACTATTAATATTACCTCGTGAGAATGCCTATATATGTGTGTGAAATGGTATATACAGATTGAGTATGGACTTAGGCTTAGCATTTTCTCTTCCGTTACAAATTGCAACGGACAACACCTCTTATCAATCTCAGCAACAGGTTTTGTCTCCCACTAATACCATGTGCCTACCTTTTGTTCTTTCCCATTACCAATTCGCCATGCAACCATATATCCAAGAGCAGCTGCCACCCAATAAATATCAAATTTGTGTTGTACACTGGTGGGTATAGAGCTCATCCTCAAGCTGTAGCTCTTTTGGGGCGAGAATAAATGGTACTTTTCAAGCGCTTCAGGAGCACCACAGTTGGAAATGCATGGAAGCAGCAACAAGGCATTTTCTGTCTTTGCTTGCACTGATGCCATGATATCATATATATTCAGCCCGGGAAAATATCCAAACCCATTAGAGATGGGCAAGCTCTCTTGGGTTTGAGAAAACACCTTTGGGTGTGATTTCCCTTCTCTTTTCCCGACAAAGTGGGAGAGAAAACGACAGAGATAACTTAGATGTGAAGGGTCCCTTAACTCAAATTAGCTTGACTTGAAGTGGTTGTTGGGAGCTCTATGCATGTCTTTATTCTACGCAAGGTGATGTGCCTTTACAGCCAAACGACTTGTCATTTTCTTTGTCCATAGAGAAATGTTAGACTTATAAAAAACTTAACAAAAAAAATTTTTACAAAGTGATGTAGCACAACATAATTGAATTTCTAAAAATTTGAATTTTCCTCATTCTCAATCATATTGTGTCACATCACAATATGAAAAATTCAATCATGTTGTGCCACATCATTTTATAAGAGTTTTTTTTTTTGTAAGTATGCATGCATGTGGTTGGGGTGGTCTGACATCTAATTTTCTATAATTTTGTTTTCTTGAATATGATGAAACAATCTCATTGATGTAAGTCAACTACTGGTGCACTTTGACTGACCAGTTGTTACTCTAGACTATTTAGACGTAATCCGTGCTCTATACTATTTAGACGTGAATCCTTCATAATATGGGCTACAACCTGAATATAATTTGGGTATGTAGGTTAATTAAGAGAGATTTGGAGATAAATTTTTTGATAATTTGATTAACACATAAGAGTTTTTAAATAGATTACAATAAAATAACAAGCATATAACAACCCAAATCCATAAAAACTTTAATCTTAAAACAGGGATAGAAGTCCTACTTATAGTTAACATTACTCTACC
>FXXK01002578.1:0-11099 GCA_900184695.1 Betula pendula
CAAGAATGGCTATTCTGGACTCTTTTAATCGAATTCTGATTGCATGAACAATTTTCACCATAACTTTTTTTTTTCTATTATTTATTTTTTTATATAAAAAAAAATCTTATCTCTATTTGATTTTGATATTCAGATGAAAGCCGCCCTCAATTCAGGATTGCCTACAAAAATTTTCCATGTTTTCAATGGAACTTTTTATAATTTTCATGTTTTACTTAGTCAAAAAAAACGAGTTGTTTTAAAGAGAAAAATTTCAAAAAAAGCTCTTGGAACATTTAATAAGTTTTGTTTTTTAAGTTTAAAGGAATCTAAGTAAAACAAGGCTTGGCAAGAATGCTAATCCCAATTTTGAGTTCAAAACGAAGACTTGAAAACAAAGTAGATAATAAATTTGTTTTACTCGTTGTCGAACGATTACTTAAAAGAATTTATTAAAATCTCGTTTTACTTATAAAAACGTCTTTGCGGCCTTACTATTCATGCTGCATTCAAAAATTTCCAAATTTAATTAATTTCTTATTGAATCAAAAACCCAGCGAAGCGGCCATTTCCAAATTATTTTTAAATTCTTTAACTACAACTAAATCTTGACACAACACTCTCTTAAACATTAAAAGGAGAAAAAACACAACCACAAACTTTGCCATTATTTTTTCCCCTCCTTTTTTGTTTCCAATTCTTAATTTTTTTTGAATTACTATTTTCCAGCCCAAAAATTCATGTTCCAAAAAGGGAAAAAATAATTGGAATAAGGGTTTATTGTTGTTTTTCCCAGGGTTTCAAGCCATTAAAATTTAGCCACAAAAAAATTCTATTCTATACGACTCCAAAATTTCAGAGCAGCTTTCACAGCCTTCCCTTTTTCCTGTATACAAAATCCTTTTATTAAAGTGTTTTTTTTTTTAAAAAAAAAAAAAAAAATTATAGGATTCTTCAAAATTACGTTATTTTCCAAACTATTTCTTTATTCGGAACAGCAGAAGGGAGACGAAACCACCCATTAATGAAGACAACGAGGGTAGGCCAAAAAAATTCAGGCAATTTCCCAAGGTTAGAAAAATTTTCCAAGTTTAGGGCAACATAAAATTGATGGTGTTTTTTAATTCCTTTGGGTGCCCATTTCAGGAAAATCTCAGATTTGAGACCAAAAGAATAATAATTAATTTGAGTTGCATAAAAACTTATGTTTCCATCAATCTAAGAAAAAAAAAAGGCCCCGTTCAACAAAACCAACTAGTTGGCCAAGGAGGGGGATGGAGGTCTTTGATGGAAAATTTTCCAAAAAACCGAAAAAAAAATACCTTAACTTTTTATGGCCGGGGTTTTCTATTTGATTGAAAAAGGGATTTGGCCTTCCATTTTCCAATTAATGGTCTTAATTTTCAACAAAAAATTTTTTAATATCAATTCTTTTAACCCTGGGCCATTATTTGGCGGGTTTTTTGTGAATTTTGCAAGTTGGGGGCGCAAACAGGGGGCAACGTTGATAATATTTTATTGAAGTTAATTCTTGTTTACTGTTCCTGTGATGGAAATAGTTGTACATACAATATTTATTTTTAAAAGACAGGTGAGTTCATTGAAAAAAGGTATAAATCTATAACACAATGCAATTAAATTAAAACACATAAAATGAAGTAGGAAGTATATTATCTACTACATGCCGAAAACTACACATCTGCTTTAAGAGCATTTTAACAAACAAATAATGAAAAATATAATAAAGCAAATTGACCTCGTATTTTAAATATATTTGGTAATTGAGACATATTTATACACATATTGTCTTTAGATAAAGAAGTAAGATATAAACGTTAAAAATATTCTATAAAAGAAACCTCTTGAATTTTAAAAACATTATCCCGAATTTTTTATTTTTTTTACCAATTCCCAAACCCCCCCAATTTCCGGTTAGGGTTTTTTTGAGGTAAAATCGGGGACCTGTGTTCAAAGAGTAAGAAGTGACGTTAAAACGCACTTTGTAATATTTATCCCCCTCTCCTTACTTAAATCATTACAACCAGTATCTAATTAAAAATAAAAAATTATGAACCCTTTAAAAAAATAAAAAAAGTAGAATTTTTTGAGGAATTTTTCAAGGCCATTTCCATTATGAGTTTAACGAAAAAAATTTTAACGGAAAAATGTGGGGGAAACATTATAAATTTTAAAAAATTGAATTACCCACTTAAATTTTAGAGGTTTTAAAACTTTTTAGGAAGGGTCATTGTAAAATTGATTAAAAGTTGAAAAATAAGTGAGTTAAAAGGTCTTTTTTTTTTTGTTTTCGGAATGGTTGGTTCAAAAAAATTTGCTTATTTGCCATCAAAGCAAAATTTTTTAGGTGAAAAAAAGAAATGGGAAACCCTCAGGACAATATAAGGATTTAAGACAAAAATTTAAGGAGGACTTTTTCCGTGATTGTTATAATTATAAAGATATGGTGGGGGTATCTAATGGTCTGAAGTATAAATAAGCGAGATACAATTATAGACTGACTGATAGAACCCTATTTAAATTTAATTAATTTTTTTTTACAAATTTTTATACCTATATATGTTGGCGTAATTTTTAGAGGGTGTTCTCTTCTTGTATCACACTTCTTCTTGTTATTTTATTCCTCACCTTTAAGCAATCGGTGCCCATTATATTAATCTTACCCGGATACAGCGTGAGGAGGTGGTCATCTGATAATATTTTTTTTTCTTGTAGTTCAATAAATCTGTAAAACTTATATATGAATAACTTTATCTCACAAAGGCTAGACTTAAAAGTCCAAGATATAGAAGCGACCCAAAAGAAAAGTATAAAGGATGCGGTAAAAGAGATAGGTATATAAATATGCCTTAGGGGGTAAGGCGCTCTCTGATTTGTTTTAAAACAAGCAAGTTCTATGGTGAAGTAAATATAGTTGTGTAGAGAACTACTATGATTATTGATTTACACTTGGCGTTGAGTATCCTGCCGTTATATGAAAGTCGGCTCATGTTCCAATTAAAAGGGTGCTTGAGATATCTACCGCCGAGTGAAAAAAAGGTTAATAACGAGACATATATGTCACTTCGCCATTGCTCATCTTCCACTCTTCACCCTCTAGCAATATTATATTCATCTCTCACTGTCACGCATTTCAAAGTGTTGGGGAAAACCCACATTCTTGGGTTTTTTGCAATATGCAAAAATCCCCACCACACTATAGTTTATATAGGGTACGTGTACGAGGCGTCGATATAACCCAACACCCTTAGTATCATGGGAAAAACGGTATCTGTATGCTGCACGGGCTGAATATTATTGGGATCAGGGTATCAAGGGTGAATCGCATAATTAGAAACAAATACGGACATATACTTAAATTTTACCGCATATAAGTCTCTGTTCAAACATTATTAACAACTAGAATCTCAGCAAGCTTCTTATCTATCGATAGTAATTAAAAATAATATATTATATACTTTTAAATTCTGGATTTAAGTTTGAGATATAAAGATATTAAATTGATAATATACATTTTACCATTTATCTACTTACTTCCTATTGAGACACACATATTGCATGACAAGTATAAAAATTTACATTATTTGTCAGGAAGAGCGTGAGAATTAACGGTTAAAGTCTTGGGTTCCATTATATAATCTCTCCTATTATGGATGTATATCAACAGAAGTAAGCGGCTCCTGATTGGTCATGGCCATAGAACTTACGGACTACCTATTAATCGTCTCGGAAGTCCAAGAGTATATAAAAGAGAGATATACGGTTCCTCAAAAAAATATTGTTATGAGTATTAAAAAAAAGAGATTAAAATCTCCTGAGAACATGCTGTCAAAATAATAAGACGAACATATATATGAGACGCAAAAAAATTGAAAGAAAACACAAGCACTTATATATGGTATAAGGATGCCAATATAGTGTCTCTCGAACTACTGAAGGCGCCAGACCAAGCTATAAGAACCTAAGTATGCGGCGGAACAAAATGGTACAAATTCTCACATAAGATACAAACTCACATTAAAAATAATTAATTTTTTTCCCTCTCGCAAACTCACTCTTATCATAATACAAAAAGTGTATATCGCGGAAACAGAATTAAGGTTATTGACACATTTCTTCTTTCGTAAAAAACAATGCCTGTTAAACCTCAACCTTTAAAACATATACATACATTAATCTAATTACATAAGACATATTACGGCAAACTTAAAACAAAAATTAAATAGAAACAATTCAGTGTGTGCATATTGTAAGCGAATTTCTGATTATATAGCCAAAGTCACCCATAATAAAGCAATCAATTATAAACATTTTTCCAAAAAAACATTTGGATTAAGTAAAAAAGGGCTCCAATTAAAAAACCCCCTTTGCACCCGCACGGAGTTGTGATTTGGTTGCTCTAAATTCTACACTACACTGAAAAAAGAAATGCGCGAAAAAGCTTTATATTTCTCTCCTTTCTTTTCAATTTAATCCTGTATAGCAAGAACACTGTTTTTCCTAATCATCACGCTACGTAGTTTATCTCCAAAATAACATATAATATATAAGTAACTTATGGTGATCTATATAATATGTTCTAACAAAATACAATATCTTCACTAGATATCAGACTCTCACAATTCTCTAATTATCCCAAAATTGATAGTACTATATTATTTTTTACAATTATAAATACAAAAAGTTATATCTTTTGTTCTTTCCCGTTTTACAGAAGCGTAAATATATATCCAAAACAAGTTAGCTAAAAAAAATTAGATCGATATTGAATTTACCCTATTGTTTTGAAGAGTTTTGTCTTTGAGGTATCTAATTAGGTGGCAAATATCACAAGTTATTGAAAGGGACCGATGGTTGTTTTCTTCTCTTATTATTATAGGTATTCATCGAAAAAATATCGAAGCCAATATGACTAAAAACTACAGTTCTTAAGCATTCGACGCCGGTGGGGTGAATTGTAACTATATATCCTTCCCATAACACTAGACATCCTAAAATCAATATTAGTATCGAATGATTAATTCATATATGGTTTTTAATGATTAAAGGAATTTTATAGAATTAACCCATTAGGTGTCTTCCATATTTATGATTCATTTACTCATTATTTAGTTATGTTAAAAATGTACCAAATTATTTTATCTTAATATGTATGCTAATTTTTAGTTTATTTTATTCTATACTTAAAAACAAATAAAGGATAGGTCAGCCATATTGACATGTTTCAAACTGTAAAATAATAGATTAGAAACTTATTCATATATAGGATTTGCAAATTAGCGGCTATTACAATTTTTTATTTAATTGGTTTTATAGTTTTTAGTAAAGTAGTGTGGAAGATTAACTTTGTCATATTTATCAGTCTCGAAAAGAGTAAAAAGAACACAGAGGGAGAAAAAACCAAAATGATAACAATCCAAAGCTAAAAGATATAAACTTGCTGGAAAAAAAAAAAAATACCCCCAAGGGGGGGAGGAGCTTATATATATATCTATTGTCTACAATAGCAAAAATTTTTCACAAAGGATAATTACAATAATAAAAACCAATCAAAAACTCTATGACGAGAATATCGTAGAGAGCCCACCCAATCACACGGTTACCTATCCTACCAAAAATTCATTAATTATTACGGTATTAAACGTTTTTTTTATGGTAGATTAACAGAGGATATATATTAAATCTGAGCCAGCTTACTCAACGTGTGTTCACCAACTTTGTAACGATCAGGGCATCTATAACCTAAATTAATAGAAGAAAAATAATTAACGATTTGTCCGTTGAAAGATGGATATTAATTTGAAACACATCTCTTATCGTTAGTATTATATTCAATAATCTGGGACGATAATGAACATTCGGCTTTATATCTAGATGATACGGTGTGTCATTTCATTTGCTATTGGTAGTCCATATTTTTATAACCAAAAATGATCTTTATGTTCATCCGCTGGGGTATGATTTCTTCACGTGGACGGGCTTATTTATTATCAATTATAAAAATATTTATGAAATATTTTAGCCTTGAGTTGTTTAAAGGAAAAGTTTTTTGTGAGGGGATTATTGGAAATTTGAAGCTAAGCGGTTCGTGGTTCATCCTAAACAAAATCAGTCTGGGTTTTCCTAAACGTCCCCATAATGTGGACCAGGGTACGCTTAGCAAGACTCGTATAAAGGGGAATTGTGTAAGTATATATCAATCAAAGGCATTTTTTTTCTCGGAACACTAATAATACATTACATTTTGATAACTCCAACGAGGCAAAAAAAAATAATGGAGTTTGCTAGCTCTACATGGCCTTATGATTGTTCTGTGGTGGGTCAATACGATAATAAAATTATAAAGGTAAATATAAGTTGTACGGGTGGCAATAGTTTCAAGTGAGTATTTCATAGAAACATTCTTTGATATAAAGGGATGTGAATGCATTTGGCTAGTTGCTCTTTGGGGTTTACATATTAGATGGATTTCTTATATCTACGTTTAAAGTTAAAAAAAAATAGCACTAAATTAGAGAGGCCCCTTGGGTGAGAGCGAATTGCGGTCAATATTAAACTGAAATTGTGTTTGGTATCTTCGGGAAAGAATTATCCATGGATATATGGGGTATAATGATAGCAGCTATAACCACAAAGAACTTTTAAATATTAAATATAGAAAATTCATAATGATATGGACAAGGAATAACTCTATCTTAATTAATCTAAAATTTGAATAATATTTTCACTCGTTAAAAAAAAACCAACCCCCAAAAAAAAAGGGAAAAAAAGATAAGATGATAACCAGTATAACATTAAACTTATGTAACAATATATTTCATGGGACCATTTGTTTCCTTTCGGGTGCTCCTCGCAATTTGAAGCCAACTATTGCTTTATATTTTAAATTAACAATTATACATGGAAAAATATATCAGAAAAAAAAAAATATAGCACATATTCTGTTTAGTTTGTTTTGAGTGTGAGAACTAACCTACCCAAAGGGAAAAGGAGAAGAGAAACCTTAACCTCAATAATTACACATAAAAATCGGCTAAGTAGTTCCCAACCATTATTAATGGTCAGAGCATTTGTTTATTTATCATCTGGTGGTTATGTTTAAAATTCCTGTCCGTATTAGAAAGTTTGAGAAATTACCTTCTGATCGGCTACCCAAATTGTGGTGTCCCAAATCAAAGAAGACACCAACATCACAAAACATACCAGGACAAGCAACAGTAATAAAGAAATTATTAATAATGACAAACTAACACAAAATAACCACCACAGAAACATCGCAACTCGTAATCCTTCAAGAAAAAAGCGATAATTATAAAATATGACAAAGTTTCTAATAATGTTATACTATCAACTTGCACAATATACGTCATAATAATATATACAGAAGAGAAAAAATCAAAATAAAACGAATGTGCTGCACAAACGTTGCGATGGACTTCATTAATAAAATTAACAAACTATTTATCTCCATGAAAGTCTACTATAAAAAAAAAAATAGAAAAAATGACAGAATTACGTTATCGGTGCGCAACGTAGTATGTAATATGGTATATGGTTATGATTGCAGAGCCTTGCAAATCAGAAATAGAATGGAAAATAAACATTGGATTGCAGTCAAAACTATTTTATACTTTATAATATAGATAAATAAGCTGCATAAGGGTTAAAGTGTCTCAAATATAATCAGAAAATTTTCTTGTTCAAGGACTAAAACTTGATGAATGACGCTTCATCAAATGCTTTCTTGTAAAGATCTACTCAACAACATTCTATAGAGTCTTAGTATGCTGTCATGTCTATTCCATGCGAAAAAGATGTGTAGGAGCAGCTTGTGATAGGTTGGCTGTACCACCTCGAGTTCATTCCTAACTATATCAGGAATAATTGTAGTGAAATTATGAAGTTCCATGGCAGCCCTACACATATCGAGTACTACAGTGCTTTTTGATGGTGGAGGTGGTAGACCAAACAAAGTTGAGGTATCTATCTCTACTGCAAGATAAGTGAAGCCAATCACATATCTAACTAGCGCACGACTTCGACACCATTCCTAAAATATACACAAATGTACACTATACATCATAAATCGAGCACTGTCGCGAAGAGGCATGAAGAGGAACATATCACTTCAAACCTTAGGAAACACAACAATAATGGCGATGGTCTCCTACATGGACCAGACGTAGTGTATTAAGGCACAGTTTATACGTAGATACTCACAGAAAATTACGTTTCTAAAGTATTATTACGATGCACTCAAAATGATGGCCTACCACATCGCAATACTTATTTAAACCAGAGGACAATGGAAACCTAATAGCCACACTTACAAGCTAAAAGTTGGGGGTTAAAGCAATTTGCAGATCTCACAAAACGAGGAGTTCAAAGGCCTCACGAAATAAGATTCCAAAAAAAAAAAAAAAAAAACAAACTGGCGGCATTATTTGTTCCACCAAAGGCCATCTTTCTTATTCAAGTATGAAATGTTTCCGCAGTGCCATCTACCATGGACTGGAGAAAGAATGGAGCTGTGACAACCGTCCAAGGACCCAAAGGGCAATAGTGTTGGTTGTCTGAGGGCATAATTTTTCAGCATTGGCAGCAACGGTTATAGGGTATTACCAGTGCTAAACATATCTGGTTTGAGGAATTAATCTCTCTATAGACTAGAATCAAATGAGCTGGTTACTTGACTGTGAGACTAAAGAACATGACACCAGTGGCGTGGACCAAGGCTGTGAAGATTTTCGTTGTATTGGTCATTATTCGCCTCTCATAATATCATACAACAAAAAAATCAATATGTTCACCTCACGGCAATACAAGAAGCCGATACATACCCACGACAATAGCCGGGTGTTGATGAGAACATGCAACACTAACAAAGAAAGCAGTCTACGTGGCCAATTCATATAAATAGGTCTCGTATTTCGAAGACTTGTCGACCTGCGCCAAATTATGATAAGAGGCCTTTCCTCAAGGCGTCTAGCTGTATAACCAGACCGAAGTTTCTAGTATTTGCAAAATATGATGCTATGGGCAGGTATAACATGACTTTATGCATAATTCAAGCGGGCTCCATGATCCTTACCGGTCTGCCACTGAGAATCATCTTACAAAATTGGACCATAGGTGTAGCTTTACTGTTAGGTTGTGGTACTGGACTTAAGTAATGTATGTATATCAATATACTGCCTTATGTGAAAGCTGCGAATGAGCACATTCAATGTGGTTCGATATGAACGAATGGTAGCAGTAAAAACGAGCAGAAAGAGATGTTAAGCACAATGACCAGCCATCTATAAGATGGCTAAGCAGCATATGCAAACGCTTCTACCCTAAGCTCTCAGCCAATTTGAACTTAAAGTCTTCCAGAAAGCATAACTAAAATGTGCTTATGAATTACCTTACAAATTCATCATAAAACCTTAATCGTATCACTGAAATTTATAATTCAATCCGTAATATTAGATCGATGTGATCATTGCGTTAGTATTCAATGATAGCAACTAGTAATCTTATCCCAGTTACATAACGAATCAATGAAATCCTAAATCACAACACAATTTATTTTAAGAACGAGCGTTATGAGAGATAGTCGTCCACACCGAACTGACAGCCCCTCTAAAAGAAATAGGAAAACAATAAAGCATCGATGACAGTCGCCAAAAGAAACCCAAGTATGACTATTAAAACTACAAATAAATATATATAATTCATCAACAAAAAATAACCAAGCACAAATATTAATTGAGACACTCGATAAAATGCGCATATGTTAGCATGCATTTAAATAGGCGCGAGCTCGTTGAGATGGAAGGCCAAAACTCGCAATCGACTCTGTAGCAGGCAAACTCAATTTCGAAAAACAGAACAGCTGAAGATATGTAAGCAAGGTGATCTGAAGGATGAGCTCCTCCAGTGTCATTCTATTCTTCCACGACCTGATAATCTTATACCTGAGTCCAATGTAGCCAAATCATATACAATGAGATAAACAAACTTTTAATTGATTACCAATGCATTCTTTCTCGTCAGGCTAATGTGTATAACTTATTTGGCGATTTTTTGTATTTTTGTAGAAACAAGCCTATCTCTACTTAAGTTGTGATCAGTATGAGTGCTGTCTTATTTTATCTTGCGAGGGGGGAGAGAGAGGAGAGAGAGTCAGCCGAATCTAAGGCTGTCATTAGGCCTTATTGGCACCTTATTCTTCTTCTTTAACTATTAAGCATGCTTGTCTTTCTTTGTCTTTCCCTTAGTATGATACTATGAGTAACCGTGTAAACAACTTGCTTAGAAAAAAAAAAAAAAACACACATGCGAACTACATGTGGTTTCTCATGTTTCAATCGCTTCTCCTCTTGAACACATATGGTCAAAAATTCATTTATTGACTAATTACCTTATGTGTTATCAAATACTTTAAAATGAACATATTTAGAAGTCAAAGAATTCAGTATGGAATGAACCAAGAATGACTCAAAAATCTCAATCTCTATGAACTTAAGTTGTGTTGTCATGTCTCTCATTTCCATAATGTGTTAGCTCATACACTATTAGAACTATCAAAAGTTTTGCTTGAATTCTTTTTCATCAAGGTGATGCCCAAAGCTTTATCATAACTCACAAATTATTCCTCGACAGCCTTCATGAAATCTTCGGCCCTGGAGCATTTAGGGATAGAAACTTTGATGCTTTTCTTGACATGAGATTTCATAAATATCAAACTCAAGCATTTAGATCACTCCCACCATTTTGTTTAGTAATCTCCTATGGGCTATGGCATATTTGATTTTGTGAAAGCAGGTGGTTCGTCACAGGGTGTCAAACCAAATTCTAAATACTCCAAATTAAAAGGCACATTTTCTTTCCAGCCAAAAAAAATTATTACCACTAAACTAAGCATTGAAACGTGAAAAATGTCATCAATTAAAGCAATAAGAATAATAACCTCCTTGTGGGGAAAAGTCATTAAGTTTGTGAATTAATCACAATGTAGATGGCAATATTATTATGATTTATAAAATTGTCTTTATGTGATTAACATCATGGCTTGGATGTTGTGGTCCGCCCTAAGTCACTATGATATTCACTACTCC
>FXXK01002578.1:11866-38544 GCA_900184695.1 Betula pendula
TACATATCAACTATATCAAGGCCTTGTGCTTGTCCACTAATCCGTAATGGCATCATAAAAGTTATTTTTATATAGATAAAAAATAGTCAAAATAGTCATATCATAATATTTTTTAGGTTTAATTAATTAAAATGTGGATATTGTGATCAATCATGTCTATGGATTACAAAAATATCTGAGTTTAGAGATTAAATTTACTAAATATCCTTAATATAAAATAAAAAATAAAAAGAAAATAATAATAGAACAAATTCTCAATGTCAAAATTCAATTTTTTTTTTTTTTTAAAAAACCAAAACCAGAAAGGGTCATTCCCTAAAGGGTGAGCGACCACCACTCCCAACACTTGGGAGGCCCATAGCCTGGGCATTAGGGGGACTGATTCCAATTTCTTGAATCTATGTCTCATTTTGAAAGGAACAGGATAGGTGGCACACGGGATTTTGTGGCCGCCATGTGACACTTAAGACCATTCCCCTTCTCCCTTGCCTAAGTTCTTTGGGAACGTTGGCCCGGAGTGCCAAGCGTGCGTTTGCAAACAAGATTACGAAGTTCCTGTCTACTCCATCCATTGGTATATTCAAAGCAGAATAAGAGCTAAGCGGGATAAAAAGAAATATCCAACAGATACAACAAATACACAAAAGCTAATCATAGCGCCTCTTCACTTGTGAAAACTAACAATCATACATATAGAGCTCGTCGAAGAGATGTGAGGTGGAGTACCAAGGACGAGGAGAGTGGTCCAGAAAAAGCATTTAATACAGCTTGATCTCAGAGATAAGACATGCAAAATTATCCGAAACATGCCTAACAGCAAAATTTTATGCAACTTATAGAACCAGAAATTCTTCCCTTCTTTAATTACTTACAATGTAACGGTAAGTAACAAAATACAGGCGTTGTTCTAGGCTCCAAGTGATTATAGTTAGACAATAACTAACCCATTTTTCATATACAAAAAAAAAAAAAACCCATTTTTCATAACACTTGAATGAAATGCAAACAACCAAATCCAACAACATTACTAACAATAATGTCAACTAGAATGTGCATTGCCACCTCTAGTTCACTCAATAGTCGAGGAACATAAACACATAGTAGCTCTACAAATACAACCAATGAAGTCCAACAACATTATTAAGATTACTAGAACACATTCTTAAAATTACTAGAACAAATATGTATTGCCCTGTCTCATTCACTCAACAGTCAAGAAGGAACAAAGACATAACTCAGCCAAGCGGACAAAATCCATGAAACAACTACAGCTACTCCTAAATTTAAGAAGTCTTCACCTTCGAACATCCTCAAAGGGATTTTACTTGCCATCTGGAGTTGCCCATGCTTTAATTGCTAGACTGGCGCAACTCGGGTCGCACGAAATCTGCATCTTGGGGCACTGAAATGTCAACGGTCGGTCTCAGTTGGGCACATACTTCAATGGCTCCATGCACCGGATCCGACTGGAAGTTACTGATGAGGTCCCAGTTGATGGGTGCACCCTTGTCCACTGCAACCAAAGCCTGCTGAGTGAGGATGTAATCAAATCGTGGAGCCCAATTTCGACCCCAAAAAAGGAGACTTTTTGGTCTCCACCCCAAAATTTGTCCTTTTTTTTTTTAATTATTTTTTTATATGTATATATACTAACTTAAGTATCAAGGTTATTCACTGTACGATCCACACCAGCAAGCTCCCTTGCATACTTTCTTCCTGTTTTGCAAGTGTTTCTGATGGTTTAGGGATGATCACACCATAACAAGTGTGGTCATCCACACACCAGAATAACTCCCATGGAAGGTGATAACTTCCATGGAGTTTATCTTAAAGTGAAACAGTGCAACTCTTTGTGAAGAGTTGCAATTCTTTTCTAAGAGTTATAACCCTTCACCAAGAGGTGCACTGCACCCTATATAAAGGGTGATGGTCAGAGACAATAACAAACAATTCTTTCTGAAAAATATTCTCTCTGTCTTTTTCACTTTGTCTCCATTGGATTTCCACCCTTACGGGAATTCTTCCAACGATCAAGACATTAGAATATTATTTCAACAGTGGTATCAGAGCCTTGTGATGGGAGAAGAAGACAAAGAAAAAGAAAAAGAGTCAGAGAAAATTCTTAATGCAGTACAAAAAACCATAAACAGACAAATCTTGGGATTGGCTACATCAGTTGCATTTTACAATCTCCATCAGTCAATTACAAAACCGAATGAAGATCCATTGACAGTGACTGTTGGAGGTGTTAAATATACTAGAAATATTCAAGTCTTAAAGAGGAGATTCGAAATTGAAGAAAATTATTGGAAAAATTTTATGAATTTTTTCATTGGTCAAAATCCAATTTTTTTCTCATCAGATTCTTCATCCGGATCTGCCAAAAATTCTCCTCCTCCTGGATTTGAAAGCATTGGGGAGTCAATTCCGAAAAAGGGTACATATTCAGGTCCATTAATTCCAAGAAAAATTTCTAGGGTTCCTAGATTTAATTTTTGGGTAAAAAAATCAGTTTCAGAGCCTCCAGAGGTTGAAGAAGACCTCGCTGCTCAAAACTACGTCGTTTTGAGCAGTGGAAGCCTTCCAGCGCCTCCAGCACGCGTCCTGGAAACGACGCCGTTCCACTTAAGTGGAACGACGCCGTTTCGTGCGTTCCAGAGGCGCCTTTTGGCCCTCCTGGAAACGACGTCGTTCCGGTTTCCCAGAACGACGTCGTTTCGCTTCTGGAACGGGCGTTCACCCGTGTTACACAAAACGGCGCTGTTTCACAACGAAACGTCGCCGTTCTGCGCATCAGGGAAACGACCCGTAAGAAGCTGCACGATGCCGTTTCATGCAGCAGGATCAGCCCAACCCGACTCCCCCACCCGATCCAGTCCGAGATTGACTGACCTGGCCCGCAAAGCTTTGCTGTCAGCCCAGCCCAGTCCATCCAACAGACCCGACCCGGTTCGCTGCCCAGCCAACCCGCGCGCTCCAGCCGCGTGGCGCGCCGAGCCGCCAGCAAAGTCAACCGGTCCAGAGTTGACCGGTCCGGTCTGTGTGGACCGCCTGAACCGGCCAGATAAGTACATTTTTCGTAATTTTACTCGTTCTGGCTCATTTCAACCCCGATTTGGACCGTTTAAAAGCCATTGGAACCAAAATTCGAAGGGGAAGAAGGTGGCAAAGCATTCAGGACCTAACGTTCACCCGAACGTTTGGGAAAAGGAAGAATCTTCACGTCAACCTCGTAGGGACTAGAATCGGAGGTTCGTCCGACCTTTTTGGCTGTCACCAAAACAGCACAAAGAGGTTGCATTTACAGTACCGAATCCACTGCAATCCGAGATATCCAGTCGACGACGCCTGAAGGGTCCAAATCCTTTGAGGATTGTGAGGACCGTTGAGCAGAGCCCGTGGGACCTGTGGCCAATGGACAGTAACCGCCATGCTTTTGCCAGAAGAGGTGAACAGGTCAGTCCGCCAAATCCTAATTTGGCATATAATCGGGCTTGCATGAACAAATATCAGGCTCACTTGACCTATCCGGATAACTAGTACTTTCTGAACAATAATTTATTATTATTATTATTTATTGGTTTGTAATAAGCACAATCACATTTTTATTTTTCTGTTTGGTGTGTTGTATTAAGAACCACATTTTTAATTTCTGTTTGGAGTGTTGTAATTCAGACAATACAGATTTATTTATATTATTCAGTTTAATTGTATTGTATTCATTTTCTAAAATGGCTATTAAAAGCGGTATAGATTCCTCAAAGGTTGAGAGCCTTAATGGAATCAATTTTAGAATGTGGAAACGGCACATCTCTTATGTACTGACGCATGAGAAAACTTTATACACTCTTACAACTGATAAGCCAAATGTAGAAGACCAAAAAGATGAACAGGCCGTCCAGAAACGTGCAAAATGGATAGAAGACGACCTAATGGCTAAAGCCACACTTCTACACAGTATGAAAGACAACATCATTCCTCTCTTTGAAGAACATGAGACATCGAAAGCCATGATGGAGGCCTTAGAGCAAAAATACGATCCTAGGTCTGACACTCACATACAACTGTTATTAGACAAATATAACAGTGCTCGTATGGGTGAGGATGATTATGTGGGTGACTTTGTCAATCAAATGGAACTGATTGCCAAGGAGCTCGCAAATGCTGGTCATTCTGTGTCAGATAAAATGCAAGTGACCACCATATTGAATGGTCTTCCTTTATCATGGGAACATGTAGTAACTACTTTGACATATAGTGGCAAAGAAGTTTCTATGGTATCTCTCCCAGTGTTGCTTGTGTTAGAAGAAGAGAGAATGAAAAGAAGAAGAAGAGAAGACACATCTAGCAACCTTCTGATGGCTCATACTGTGGCTCAGACTCCGCATGTTCCAACATTCAAGGGCAAACCCAAGAAGTTCAAGAAAAATTGGAAGGGTAAGCCCAAAGGTGGCAACAAAGTTAAGGGAGCATTCTTCAGATGTGGAAAACTGGGACACTTCAAGGCAAAATGTCCAAAGAACAATGGTGGCCGGAAACAGAAGGAAATAGCAATAACAGTTACTGAAGTGATGATGGCAGAACCGACTACAAATTCTTGGTGGATCGATTCGGCAGCAACAAGACACATAACTAGATGCCGAGAATTTTTCGTGGACTTCAAGGACAAGGCAGTCGGTGAGCATAAAGTTTACATGGGCAACAACACTTACAGTGACGTGTTAGGCGAAGGCAAATGTAAGATTTCTGTAAATGGTTCGATCATTGTTTTATATGATGTATTGTATGTACCTAGTATCCGCCGAAATCTAATATCAGTTTCTATGTTAGACGGTAAGGGATACGTGATTAAATTTAAGTCTGAAAATGTCTATATAAGGAATGGAAATGTATCAGTGAAAGGTGTAAAAGTAGACAATATGTATTCACTTAAAGTTGATAATAAAATTTCTATTTCTGATTATTTGAATGTGTCTATCAATAGTTCTTATTTATGGAATTTACGATTAGGTCACATAAACAAAAACAAGATGATTAGAATGAGTAAAAGTGGATTATTACCAAAAATAAATTCTGAAGATTTTAATATATGTGAATCATGTATTAAGGGAAAAATGACAAATAAGTCTTTTTCAAAACATTGGAAATCATCAGATTTATTAGAAATAATTCATTCTGATATTTGTGGACCTTTAAGAACTAAAACACATAGAGGAATAGAATATTTTATTACTTTCACTGATGATTATTCAAGGTATGAACATATCTACCTCCTCAGACACAAGTCTGAAGCCATTGAAAAATTTAAAGAATATAAATTGGAGGTAGAAAATAGATTGGGTAGATCCATTAAGAATTTGAACAATGATCGAGGAGGTGAGTATGAAGCCATGGATTCTTTCTGCAAGGCAAGTGGAATAAGGCATTTATACACAATGTCTTATAAACCTCAACAAAATGGAATTTCAGAAAGAAGAAACAAAACACTGATGGACATGACAAGGTCCATGATGGCATATGCTGATTTACCCATACATTTTTGGGGAGAGGCTTTATCCACGGCAGCATATATACTTAATCGAGTTACGACCAAATCAAAGTTACTCACACCTTATGAATATTGGACAGGCCTAAAACCAGACATTGACAATCTTAAGGTATGGGGTTGTAAAGCACATGTACTTATCCCAAAACCCTTAAGAGACAAATTATGTAGTAAAACCTGGGAATGCAAGTTTATTGGTTACGTTGAGAATGGTAGTGGCTACCGATTCTATCATTCTGAGAAAGGATTAATCGAAAGCAGAGATGCTGTTTTTCTTGAAAATACCAATCCAATTAATCCTATGGACGAGATCAGACTTTTACAAGGTGATAATCCCGCATGTTCAGAAGTACCCGAAATTTCATTAGAAGATAAACATATGACAGATCTTCAGATTAGTGGGAGAAAAAGGAAATCTAAAGATTAATCACATACAGATACTAATGATGGAAACAGTGGGAGCAGTGAGAGCAATCAATCACATGCTGATACAAATATTGGAATCAGTGGGAGTAAAAGG
Organism: Betula pendula; assembly: GCA_900184695.1. Taxonomy (NCBI): domain Eukaryota; kingdom Viridiplantae; phylum Streptophyta; class Magnoliopsida; order Fagales; family Betulaceae; genus Betula; species Betula pendula. Next base: position 17,932 of record FXXK01002578.1, read on the forward strand.
CAAAGGCGACCATCAAGCATTCTTAGGGATCATTATGTATTAAGTGTAGATGATATAAATCTACAAGATGATCTGGCAAGTTTCAAAGAAGCTATGAGAAGAAACGATGCTGACAAATGGATTGAAGCTATGAATGAGGAGCTCGATTCGATCAGGAAAAATGACGTGTGGGAGCTCACAGACCTACCAAATCAAAGGAAAGCCATTGGATGCAAGTGGGTACTTAGAACAAAATTCAAAGCAGATGGAAGCCTTGACAAGTATAAAGTTAGATTGGTAGCCAAAGGGTTTACTCAGCAACCTGGTATAGACTTTGTTGATACATATTCACCTGTGGCCAAGTTTGCCTCAGTAAGAATAATCATATCAGTGGTAGCCAAGATGGATTTGGAATTACATCAGTTGGATGTTAAAACGACATTCTTAAACGGGGAATTAAAAGAGGACATCTATATGATTCAACCTGAAGGATTCCCAGAAAAAGGACATGAAGAAAAAGTCTATAAATTAAAAAGATCTCTATATGAACTTAAACAATCATCGAGACAATGGTATTTGAAGTTCCACCAAGCTATACTAGAAATTGGTTTCGGGTAAGTCCACTAGATCACTGTGTTTACATAAGTATGAATAATGATAAATTTTCAATTTTGTCATTATATGTAGACGACATATTGCTTACCGGTAATTGTTCAGACATGATAAAAGAGATAAAGAGTTTCTTAGCATTCAAGTTTGAAATGAAAGACATGGGGGCTGCTACCTATGTCTTGGGAATAAGAATTTCTAGAAATCGAAATTCAAAGTTATTGTACTTGGATCAAGAGAAATATTTAGAAAAGATACTTAAGAGGTTTAAAATGGATAACTGTAAACCCTTAAGTACACCTGTTTCTAAGGGTCTGGACTTAAGCAAGAATATGTGTCCTCAAAATGAGACATAGATTCAAGAAATGGAATCAGTCCCCTATGCCCAGGCTATGGGCAGTCTCATGTATGTCATGACAAGCACAAGGCCTGATATTTGTCATGTGGTAGGATTGGTAAGCAGATATCAATCCAATTCAGGGAGGATACATTGGCAAGCGGTAAAGCGAATATTTAGATATTTGCAAGGCACTAAAAACATGGGTTTATGTTTTGGTATAAGTGATCTAGAAATTGTAGGATACACAGATGCAGATTTTGCAGGAAATGCTGATGATAGAAAATCAACCAGTAGTTATGTATTCTTATTCGGTAGAACAGCTGTTTCTTGGCTAAGTAAGAAACAAAATTGTGTTGCTAAATCCACAATGAAAGCTGAGTATATATCTTGCAGCACATCGGTAAGTAATGCGGTCTGGATTAAACGTTTCATTGAGAGTTTAAATTTGGGTATACCTAGCAGACCAGTCAATGTGTTTTGTGATAATAAGTCTGCTATCTCTCTAATAAAAAGTGGAGCACAAAGCTCCAAAGACAAACACATTGATGTAAGTTACCACTATATTCAAGATATAGTGAAGAGAGGGGAAATAAAAGTTGAATTCATTCCCTCAATAGAGATGGTAGCCGATCCTATGACCAAGGGGTTGTCTCTGGATAAATTCAGTGAGCATGTAGCGGCAATGGGACTAAGAAATACCTAGGTAAAAGAAAAAAAGCTACATGGGTTAGTGCATTATCGGAAGGATTCAGGGACGCCTGAATGAACGACTATATGCACGTCTGCCTATTAGGGGACTTAATTGGTCGGTAAAAAGGCAGTGACACTGACGAGGTACAGATATTACAACTCACATGCATGTAAAAGTTTACTAAAAGGCATCTTGTTGAGGCTTGGTAATATCTATGCTCTGAAAGTGTAAAAGACGCTGATAAGGTACATCAAGAGGAAATGCTTGATTGAAAATTCAGCGCAGGTCGACACATGGACTTGTGTACGGCTGAAGTCGTCAATTGTGGAAAGGGTGTGAACTGTATTCCAAACCACGGATAATTGATGTCATTTGTTTGAAAGATAGCAAAATGAAGTCACTCCTAATATGCTATTTAAAGGATAACATGTGGTAAAGAGTGCGGTCAGATAAAATAACAAAAGCGTGCGCACGTGGAACCATGTTATAATCTGATGCTGATCTGTAGGATTTACAGATGAGAGTTGGCATGGAAAAATTGTTGGTACCAAGGTAATTATGCTCAACTTAGTTTATTGCCTGATGTTATTATGTGATCAAGTGGGAGTTGATGGTTTAGGGATGATCCAACTATAACAAGTGTGGTCATCCACACACCAGAATAACTCCCATGGAAGGTAATAACTTCCATGAAGTTTATCTTAAAGTGAAATAGTGCAACTCTTTGTGAAGAGTTGCAATTCTTCTCTAAGAGTTATAACCCTTCACCAAGAGGTGCACTGCACCCTATATAAAGGGTGATGGTCAGAGACAATAACAGACAATTCTTTCTGGAAAATATTCTCTCTGTCTTTTTCACTTTGTCTCCATTGGATTTCCACCCTTACGGGAATTCTTCCAACGATCAAGACATTAGAATATTATTTCAACAGTTTCTCGTAACATATTTGGCACAAGAAAGAACAAGGTTGAAGTTAGAAGGAGCCCCTCTAAAAAAAACATCCCACCTAGTGTAATTTGAGATTTAACCTTTCAATGCAATGTTTTTTTATTTGAAGTAGCTTTCAAAGGAACGTTAACAAAAGAATGTACAACTTCAAAAAGAAATATTAATCACGAGGATAATAGAAAAAGGCATAGATGTCAAATGAGAAAAAAGTGAAAGGGTAAAAAAATTAAGGAACCTGAATGTGAGCTGGAGATAGCAGGAGGTGGCCATGTGCAGAGTGCCATACCAATTGGGCCATCCAGGAAACCCTAAGCACTCCCAGGTAGTTTCCAGCTAAGCACATGAGGCGCTAATACAACTAACGCCGTCAAATATTTCCCATCACTGACGGTAACATTCTCGTTAGCCACCAGTTATTTGGAGCCGAGCCGGCTTGTCATAGACGTTGACATGATAGGAATTGCCACGCTCAGTCCCAAACAGTCGGCTCGATTCCCCTAGGCTCACCTAAGTTTCCTCCTTTTATTTTGGATATGGATATTATTATATTATATTAGTCAATAAATAAGAATTAATTAGTAATCTAATTCTTCCATTATAAGTGTTACATTTTTTCTTTCAAAAAAATAAAAAAGTAACAATTTTTCGGTGTTTCAAGGTCGAACAAAGGTTTTTATGGGATAAATAACCTCTTTAATTAAATAAAATGGAGAAGATTCATTTTAAAATTTATATTGTCATGTCATTTATATTTAATATAAGAAATATATTGTTACGTTATTTAAAATTTTCAAATAACATGACACTATATACATCGTTAAATGTAAAAAAAAAAATATATGGACCACAAAATCTGGCCTTAGATAAGATTTAAAAATAGGATAAAATTACATATTATGATTTAAGATGAGTTAAAGTGTTTAAAGTGAGACCTGTTTGATTCTCTTTGAAATGATGCTCATTAATAATTTAATATAACAAAAAATTACAGTAGAAATAGTGATTTCTATTTATTTATATATACGCATTTATTTGAGTGAGACGCTAATTAATTTGATGTATTAGAATATTAAACTCTATATATTTTATACATTTTTATAAGTTAATATAAGAATAAAAGATATTATTTGATGTTTTATCCCACGTCTCATTGGTCTTCCGTGGTAGGCTTGGTAATCGTGCGTCCACGCTATGCTCTTGCGTCCAAGTTGCCAAGAGAACAAACCGCGTTGCCCTACCATCAAATTGTCGAATGCCATGTTTTTTTTTAAAAAAAAAGCAAATTATATATAATTATAATATTACATTTGCTTGGGGTAAAAAAAATGTGTTGCACGTCTAATAATACACAGATTTGTAGGATTTTTTTTTTTTTTTGGTTAATGTCGTTTTGGGTGTGTGTTTTGTTTTTTAATTTGAAAAAGTGTTTAAGTTTTTGAGTTGTTTATTAATGTTATTTTTAAAAGAGAAAACAAAAAATAAAAAACATAAATTTTAACAAACGGCGCCATAGTTTCAGATATGTCGGGAATTTAATGAATAGTGATGGTCACGAACTAATGACATATAGTTTTCTTCATTTATATTTACTTTGTTTGATTAGAGAAATCATATTAATTGCTTTAATATGATTACAGCAATGTTAGCAACCCAGCTGGTGAAAAGAAAAATCCAAATTACAGAATGGGCGACTCTGTTGTCCATAATCGAAATAGGTGAATTTTGTGAAAAAAAAAAAAAATAATTATCAAAATACGCAGCAAAAAATAATAATTTAATAACTTTGACTTACAGCCAGCCATTATTGTTTCCAGCTCATTCTTGATTGGAAGCAGAAAATCAATAATACAAAATTCAAAAAAAAATTCTTCTAACCTATGCCAATTTTGCTTATATTAATAGAATTTTTAAGACATCCGTTAGGATTTAACGAAAAATTTTAATGGAGGGAGATATTGTAAATTTTTTAAAGTTCGATATATTAAATTGAGAGTTTTTAAACTTTAGAAAAGTAATTGCAAAATTGATGAAAATTAAAAAAAAGTTAAGTAAAGTGTTTTTTTTTTTAAAAAAAAAAAANTGGTTGGTCAAATTGCTTTTTCACAAACAAACTTTAGGGTGAAAAAAGAATGAATTCATACAAGGCATTCAGAGAAATAGGGACTTCTAGGTAATTAAAATAGGACTATTCGTGCTGATTTATAATATTATATCATAACTTATACTTTTAATTTTATATTTTATATTATATATTATAGTATTCTTCTGTTTGTTATTATTACCTTAGCAATTAATCAAAAAGGTTAGCAATTTTGTTGGAGACCTAGCTAGAGGTTGGCAAGTAAATATCTATATATATATTGTTTTCTTGTATTCAAACTACTTAAACTTACTCAAGCTAGACTTAAAAGTCAAAAAGACAAGGAATAAGATCTAAATAATGAATTAGGTAGCCCTTTTGTTAAAAGCAAGTCAGAAAGTAATAAAGTTGGAAACAGATTGTTACCTGCATGCTCATCCAAAAGTGCTTAATTATCTACATAAAAAAATATTATCCTGCAGTATCCTTTGCCTTTGCCATAATCCCTGTAGCATTTCCCAAAGTGTGGAACACTTTTGGGTTTGCAAATTGCAAATCCCCACCATTTTAGTGGAGGGAAACAAGTTTGGATCGGTTCGGATTGCAGCTAATTTAGACAGACAATTAAAAAAGAATGTACAGAATTTATCTGTCTAAACTGTTAAATTACTACTAATTTTAAAAATTTAAACTGATAAGTTGAGATAGAATTTAATTATTTAATTTATATTCTAACACAAACAAATACTCAAATTGTCAGAGAGCTAATTACGTAAGTGGGTTCCATTAAAACCCTATTTCACGTGGGAGTCTGATTGGTTGCAATTCCATCAAATCCGAATCCAAATAATACGTCCAAATAGGGTTTAAATAATCTCAAAATATAAAGGAACGCTTTTGGCAAGTGATGAACACTTTTGGGTTTGCAATTTCAAATCCCGACAATTAAGTGGACGGAAAGAAATTTAGATCAACATCCTTATAATTATTTTTTCGGATTGCCATCAATCAAAAAAGGACGCAACGGAATTTATCTGTCTAAACTGTTAAATCACTACTATCTTTAAAAAGATTAAATTAAAAATAAAAATAAATTTAATTATTTAATTTATATTTTAACACAAATAAATATTTAAATTGTCCAAAAACATGATTAAGTAAAGGGCTCCATTAAAACCCTTTGGCACGCAGGAGTGTGATTGGTTGCAATTCAATCAAATCCCAATCCCAATAATTCGTACAAATAGGTCGTAGTTTTTACCCAAAAAATAAAGAAACTTTTGGGACAAAAGTAAACAATCTCCCTAAAGTAATCAATCCAATTAACCAAATTTGTGCTTTTTTTTTTTTGTTTTTTAATAAAACTTGCCTGTCAAGTTTTCGCGTAAAAACAGTAGCTAAAAATTGATGTTTTACCCTATTTTTTATTGCTAGAGGATTTAATTAGCAACAGTAATGGGACCCGATGTTTTCAATTAGTATCCTCTAAGATCTTCAAGGGCCTGACTAAACTATTCTTAAGCATCACTTTATGTAACACTTATCATGTTAGTTACTAAAATATGAACTATGACGTGACAGTAGACATGATACTTATCATGTTAACAAACTGATGTGATAATTTACGTGACACTTATTAGGTCCGTTAATATTAAAATATAGACCGACACGTGATAGTTCATATGACACATTTTTTATAAATATATGAATTACCCTTGAGTTTGTAATAAAATTGTTATAAAAACTATAGTAACTTGATTTTTCTCGACTATCTTCTTTTGTATTTTTCGTGTTTGTATATGTTGGGAAGTTTTGAACATCCACCAAACAAGTGGAATGATGGGAGGATTGGTTTATAGCTGATTTTCTACTTTAAACAATATTTCCATATATCTCTTTCGTCTTTCGAGATTTGCAAACAAGGCCTTGGGCTTGGGTGGTTGAGTTAGAAATTCATTTTTGGGAAAGAGCCGAACTAAAATAATAAAATATAATAATAAGATATATATATTTTTTTAATTGAATATTCACTCGTAAAATACCCAAAAAAAAAAAAAAATTCGGAAAAAAGTAGAAAAGTAATTAAACCTTGACATATCATGGACGTTCTCAGCCCGGATTGAAGCCACACTATGCTTAAACAACATGAAAAAAAAAGAAAAAAAAAAGTTGAAAAAAAAAGCCATATTATATTTGCTGATTTACAATTACTCATTCGTTATCCATTTGTAAATTTCACAACATGTGCTCCTGTTTTAGACAAAGACTAAATATGTTTACACCTTGAAATCAGGAAAATCACTTTCCAACAACTTGAGGAATTTCCATGCTACAGAATTTGTCCTTGTAATCCAATTACAAGTTTTTTATTTTATTTTATTTTTTAATTATTATTTTTATATTCATTTAAACTCTTGCGTTACGGTATTGTGTTTGTGATATGAGATAAACTGATGTAAGACAATATTTACTCATATTTTCGATGTCTTCTGAGTTAAGAAAAATAACAAAGAACATATTAGGAAAGTTCAGTTTGAGAAGATTTTTATTCGGCTTCAAACAGTGAAAACACAAAAGGAATTGATTTGTCACGATCTCAGGTGATTTTCAACCATATTTGGTTGACAAAGAGAGTCAATATTATCGATTTCCATTTTAGATTAAGATTTTACTGCTTATTTGAATTTTTCATCTTTAGGTATCCTTTGATCAAGTATTTCTATAACTATTGTATTTTTCTTATTTTGTTTTATTTCCATTCTTAAGAGGATTTTATTACCTTTAGTAGCTTTAGGGTTTTACCATAACAGTTTGTATAAATTGTATTGGAATAAGCAGAGTTTTTGCCATTAATAGTATATCAATTTTTTTTTTTATCGTCTGTGTTGATTTTGTATATTGGGAACACAGTTTATCTTCCACGTCTATTGCTTTCGCTACGTCATAAACTATGGGAACGAAACTAGAAATGTTACCTCGACTTGTTTGGTTAAGTGAGTGGGAGCTGACTCTTATCGAAACAGGCCTAATCATCCATATTTTGAAATGCCCAACTATTTTATAAATCTAAAGGAAAAATGAAAAATTGGTCCATGTGATTGGCAAAAATTACATATCACTCTTTGTGGTATAAGAAAAAATTCAAAGATCCCTGTGGTTGACAAAAATAACAAATTACTCTCTGAAGTAAATTTTTATCAGTCATTTTAACAAAAACTGTTAGTCTGCCATGTCAAACCAATATGGTGACGCGTTATTGTTAAAATGACTGACGTGGCAGACTAATGATTTTTGTTAAAATGATTGACAGAAATTTGCTTCAGGGAGTGAGTTGTTATTTTGGCCAACCACAGGGACTTCTAAGTTTTTTTTTTTATACCATAAGGAGTGATTTGTAATTTAGGCCAACCACATGGACTAATTTTGCATTTTTTTTTCCCTAAATTTAACCAATATAAAATTCATATAGTATTTATTTCTCTCACGTGCAGGCCCAATAAGAAAGGAGAAGAGATCTACCAAAAACAAATGGGCTAAACAAGCCCAACAATATTCAGCTTTTTTTATGGGTTGATGGTCGTGAAGTGGATTCTTTTATGGGCCACAAGTTAAACCAAAAACACTGGACAAACAGAAAGAAAAACAAACAAATACCAATAAACCACGGCAAACTCAAAGTCCCAAAAAGGCGTATAAAATATGAAGCTTCTTTTAACACCCTTAATTGTAATGCTTTCGGAGAATCAAACACCGTTTACTGCACAACGTTGCATCTTCTAAAATACAACTTTTTTTTTTTTTTTTCCATAAATGAATGAAACGTTACGTACGGGGAGACCATTTTTTTGTTTGGTTTGGTTTGGTTTGATATGAGAACCCCATATTATTTTATGGGTGGTCCAAACTCCAAAGCTAGCTTTCTTTAAGATTATCCAAGATTAATTGAGTTTTTGCCTTTTACGTTTTCTTTTGATTGATTCAAAGTTCAAACGACATTGACTTGTACCATTGGAGACGCAATTGATCAGCATGCAAGAGGCACAACACATGCAGCTCCCATGAAGCACGCCTAATCAAATCATTTTATATATATATATATATGTTTGTTCAAATCATTTTCAGTACTGTTATTATTACAACAATTTTTCCTTAATTTTTTTTTTTAAATGCATATTGTTATTATAATCTAGTACAATAACAATATTTGAACCGACACAAAATTAATAGTATCAAAGTCATCGAAGCATTCTTATATTTTACTAAGTCATACCTCACTACAAACATCGATGTTTACTGATTGTGCTCTTAAATTTAAAAATAATGCCAATTTTTTTTTTTTTTTTTTTAAAGTCAAATTGCAATAGTAGATTTCCTTAAAATTATCTTATCTATATATCAATTTTATCCAAGATCTGTTAAAGAGAAAAAGAAATATCATTCCGTACTAAAGAATAATGACAAATGAAGGGTCAAAGATAAATAAGGAATCGAATATATCTTGAATATTATTGATGTCTTGGTGGGGTCGGTATTAAGTTATGATTCGATCAGTCTTGAGGGAGCGCATGCGGTTCTCTCCATCTAGGTTCTTTCTGAGCGGTGTCCCGCGTGTTGGATGTTACTATAATCACGCCCAAGTAAAATAACTACAATTGACCTCCTCCTCCAACCTTTTTTTATTTTATTTATTTTCTTAGGCACGATGATGAGCTATCAAAGCTAGCTTTCTTTAAGATTATCCAAGATTAATTAGTATGCAAATTCCAGCTATAAATATCTTAGGAGCTGCTGTGGAGTTGGTGTGCCACTCATTAATTCAATTTATCAATAACAAAGATCTTAGTAAAGCAGAGATTAAGTTCCATGGGGTTTGCTAACCTGCAGTGGCAGTGCTTTTGTTTGGTTGTGATCATCCTCACATTGGCTAATTCTCAATTAGCTGCAGCTCGCACCCTCCAAGTCCAAGATGCATCAACGCGTGAGCGACATGAGGAATGGATGGCTTGCTACGGACGCGTGTATAAGGACATCAACGAGAACCGGAAACGTTTTAAGATATTCGAGCAAAATGTGGCACTTATCGAATCTTCTAACAGAGATGCAAACAAACCTTACAAGCTAAGTGTTAACCAATTTGCAGATCTCACAAACGAGTTCAAAGCCTCACGGAATAGATTCAAGGGGCATATTTGTTCCACAAAGGTCACTTCTTTCAAGTATGGAAATGTCTCCGCAATGCCAGCTACCATGGACTGGAGAAAGAATGGAGCTATCACACCTGTCAAAGACCAAGGACAATGCGGTAAGTATCAATTTCTCTTTAGCAAACACTGCTAGCTAGAAAATTAATGCCCTCTAACTCTAATTAATTATTTTTCAAACTATATATATAGGTTCTTGCTGGGCTTTTTCAGCAGTAGCAACAACAGAAGGTATTACCAAGCTGATAACTGGTAAATTAATCTCTTTATCTGAGCAAGAGTTGGTTGACTGTGACACCAGCTATGACCATGGCTGTGAAGGAGGTTTGATGGACAATGCCTTCACATTCATCCAGCAAAATCACAGCCTCGCATCAGAAGCTAGTTACCTCTACAAGGGTGTTGATGGACCCTGCAACACTAACAAAGAAGCCAGTCACGCGGCCAACATAAACGGGTTTGAAGATGTGCCTGCCAACAATGAAGAGGCCCTTCTCAAGGCCGTTGCTCACCAGCCGATTTCTGTTGCCATTGATGTTGGGGATTTTGACTTTCAACTCTATTCAAGCGGGGTGTCTTTACCGGTGTCTGTTGCACTCAATTGGACCATGGTGTTACTACTGTTGGGTATGGAACTAGTGACGATGGGACTAAATACTGGTTGGTGAAGAACTCGTGGGGGACACAATGGGGCAAAGAAGGGTACATACGAATGCAAAGAGATGTTGATGCAAAGACCGGCCTCTGTGGCATAGCTATGCAAGCCTCTTACCCTACTGCATGCGCATGAAGTTCAGAAATCATAACAAATTGTTACCTTTAATATATATGTAATATATTATGCATATGCTTGTTTTGTAAGAAAATTTCCTATATGGTATGACCTATATGCCACATGTGTATATAGTTTATTATCTTTATTTATAAAGATTACGGTGTATGGTAATTTATTCCATAATATGTTAATTGAGGTTATGGAATCAACTGTAATTGCAAATTGATCTAATTGCAATTAAATTGATTTTATATCAAATCAATTTATTCCTTGATGGGAGGAATAATTAAAGTTTATAATTAATTGAGGGTCCCTGACCTAGCTTATAAATACAGAGCCTGTGTATTCCATCAATACGGCTTAAGGTTAGGAATAGGTCAGAAGACACCTCAATATTTATTTTATTTGTTTCATATTGCTGGAGGCTGTTTGTTCCTATTTTGTGAGAATTTTACTTCGCTTGAGCAAACAATGGCTGGAGGTAATCATCCTAAATCACTTTATTTTTCCGCTGCGTATTTAGCATATTAAGTCTGTTATTTTGTGAATATGCTAACATGTGGTATCAGAGCCTTCTTCGGGCTATTTTGCTCAGTATTAAGTTATTATTCTCAAGTATGCCTGAATATGTATTAAATTATATTATTTTACATGCTCAAATTTTTGTTGGTGTTTTGTACCAAATTTTGATGCATACTCACCTTGAAGATCAAAAACCCACAAGAATCCAATATAAAATCATAAGGACCGAAACCTTGGGAATCCAGTATGAAGCCATTAGGATCGAAACCCACCAAAACGCCATAAGGAGCGGCGTCATCGCCGCGTAAAGAGGCTCTCCGCGTTTTGACCGGCGACCCGTGAGGGCCGTCGGTGACAGTAGCGGCAGCCCTTCACGGGCTGCTTGGAGTTTTGGGTGCACGGTGACCCATAACCGTGGCTTGCTGCGCAGCGGCTTTCTTGGCCGCCGCATGAAGAGATCAGCGGGTTTTGGGCTGAGCAGCGGTTCTGTACGCCGCATAAGGATGAGCGGCAGCCCCGGCTGCTACCAGCGGCGTTTTTGCCGCATACAGTGAGCGGCGGCCCAATACGGGCCGCCTGCGAAGGACAGCAGCGGCAGCCCTATATGGGCTGCCTTTGGGCTGGGCGGAACGGCGACCCACGCCGCTTGCCACGATCGCTTGGCCATTGAGCGGCGGCCCTGGTGGCTGGCGTAAGTGGGAGGCAACGGCGCAGCAGGGTTTTGGGATTCAACGGGTCAAGTTTTGATTTTTCCGGGTAGGGTTTCAAACCCATATGGAACCGGGTCACGGGTTTGGGCTTTTGGGCATGGGTTTATTTTTAACCCATGCCCAATCGAGTGTTTTATAAAAAAAAAAAAAAAAAAAACAAAAGGGATCATTAAGTGGGCTGACCCGGTAGCCCGATCCAAGGAGCTTTGGCCTGACCCGAAAGTGGACTAACCCATTTTTAAGGCTCAATCCAGAATTGCAAAAAAAAAAATTGGGCTAACCCGTAGCCCATTAAGGTGACCCAACCCAATAAAGTGGCATATGCAGAGACCCGACCCAATAAGGTGGCCTGACCCGCCAAATAAAGAAGCCCAATTCAGATTTTTTTAAAAAAAAACGAAAGCTTCTTGGGTGCATTTGGGTTTTGAACTTGGGTTCTCAAGTTCATAAATATTAGACCAATACCATCAAGCTATGCATCTTTTATGATTTAATGATGCAGTTTTATTCATGTTATATTTATGCTGTTTAATATTTAAATTGCATGAACTTTGGAATACTCTTGGTCATTTATATTGCTTAATATAAATTTTTGCTTGATGCTTGGACCTAAGAATAATTAACTGAACCACACATGTTAGTGAATATTTACGGTACTATCTAAAAATTACAATGTCTAGGAAAGTTCTGTCTATGGAAGTCTTGGGATTTAAGTGCATCCATTGTGAGCCCCCTCACTTTTCTGGGAACCTACCTGGTTGTTTTTTGGAAAAATACTGTTACCCCACCTTCATATTGGTTGGTTTTATTCCTAGGACCTTTACTTTGGCATCTATTCAGTTATTAGATGTTAATGAAGTAGTGATTATCACAACAATTTTGGGAGAGCCACAGCATCCCAATTTTGTTATGATAATTACATTAAGATTATATGAACTTCATAAAGAAAATTAACATCTTGTTGTAATTAATTCATAAATTTAATTGACAATCCCCACAGAGACGTTTTTATTTTTATGACTTAATTAGAATAAGATAGTAAATTTAACATTAAAAAATAAAATTTCTTTCGGTTGCCCACAGGTACGGAGAATTTTATTCATTAACGGTTAAATTTATTAGTCTTGTTAATAAGAGAGTAAATTTCATGCGTGATGCAACCTTTGCCCACAGGTAGGTTGAAATTTACTATAAAATTGACATTTGTTAATTTAAATAAAGTTATTTCATAACAATAAAGTATTTGTTTATTATTCTTGATAGATGTTAATGAAGTAGTAATTATCATAATATTTTTGGGAGAGCCACAGCATCCCGATTTTATAATGATAATTGCATCAAGAATATATACGTGAACTTCATAAGGAAAATTAACATTGTGTTGTAATTAATTCATAAATTTAATTGCCAATCCCCACATGGACGTTTTTATTTTTATGACTTAATTAGAATAAGATAGTAAATTTAACATTAAAAATAAAATTTCTTTCGGTTGCCCACAGGTACGGAGAATTTTATTTATTAACAGTTAAATTTATTAGTCTTGTTAATAAGAGAGTAAATTTCATGCGTGATGTAACCTTTGCCCACAGGTAGGTTGAAATTTACTATTAAATTGACATCGGTTAATTTAAATAAAGTTATTTCATTTTTCATAGCATTTGAGTATATTATTTTTCTTTCAGCTATTTCTACTGCTTTAGTTATTGGTATTTTATGTTCCAATGCTTAATAGTAACAAATTTTCTGACTGAAAATGGGTCTTTTCATATTGGGGTGCTTGGAACTCGATCTGGCACTCTGTGTGAACGGGCTCACCCGTTCTCACGGAATCAAGTACGCCACATGAGATTTATAAAAATTGAATGGTAGGAGCGATCTAATCGCATAAGTTTGATGTTCGTAAAATTTCAAGTCACCAAAGGCATCATGATTTTATTCATGAATTTTTTAAGGCCAAAGTTTTTATAAAGGCCGTTGAGGAAAATTTAGTGAGTTCCAATAAAGTTTTAGTCAGCACCCTAATGGAAAAGCTTTAAAGCAAAACCTTTGACAGTTTCAGAAGTGTGCGTGAGCACATTATGGAAATGAAGGACATTGTAGTTTAAATTAAGACCCTAAAGATGAGATTTTGAGTCATTCTTGGTCTATTTTATACTGGATTCTCTCTATTCTAAATAAGATATTTTTTAGAAAGTCTTATGATACACATATGGATAATGGTCAATAAGTGAATTTTCTGACCATGTGTGTTTAAGAAGAGTAGAGACTAAAACATGAGAAACCATATAATGTTTACTTGGTTACTCATGCTAAGGAAAAGACCAATAAATGTAATCATGCCCAACGGTTAAAGCAGAAGGACAATGTGCCAATAAAGTACAATGGCAATCAAGATACTTATTTCTTCTGCAAAGGGAAACATATGGGCATATAAAGAAAGATTGCATAAAGTATCATAAATGACTTGAAATAAAGGTAATCTCATATATCTAGTGTGTCATGAATCTCTTTTATTGAATTTCCTAAATATGTTATGGATTGATCCTGGTTTAACAATCCATGTAGTCAACACAATGCAGGGTTTCTTAAAGAAAATAGTGTATTAAGATGCCTTCACGATTGAAAACAGTGGGACCATTAGATTAATTTTCAAATTCAGTTGTTTTAGACCTCAATAATGTTTTCCAGAATTTTCAAGAAAATTTATTTTCTGTTTGTTAAATAAAATTTCAATATTATTTTTAAAAATTGAAATTTTTTTTTATTTGGAGTAGAATATTGTTGATGGTCTATTTTTTAAATTAATCTAAATCCCAACTTTGAAAACATTAATTGTTTATCCCTGCATATTGATGTTGACATAAAGCAGAGTATTGTGAATAAAAAATCCTCTTTATTATGGCACTGGAGATCAGAATATATCTCCATGAAGAGAATAAAAGGCCAGTAAATGATAGAGTATTTTATAACTCTTGAATTTTACTATTTTCGGTATTATATGGACTGCATTAAGAAAAAACAGATCAACCATACCACTAAAGGTGCCAAAAAGAGATTTTTTTAGATTCTTGAGATCGTACACACTGATAAGTGTGGACCTTTTCGTATTCTTTTCTTAAATGGTCAGAGATATTTTTATCTCTTTCAGTAATGACCATGAAGGATTTATGTATCTCTATCTTCTAAGTCTGAAACATTAAATGTTTTCAGTACCTATAAGGTCAAAGTAGAAAAACAAAAGAAAAAGAAAATCAAGTCGTAAGATCTGACATTGNGCAGAAGGACAATGTGCCAATAAAGTACAATGGCAATCAAGATACTTATTTCTTCTGCAAAGGGAAACATACGGGCATATAAAGAAAGATTGCATAAAGTATCATAAATGACTTGAAATAAAGGTAATCTCATATATCTAGTGTGTCATGAATATCTTTTATTGAATTTCCTAAATATGTTATGGATTGATCCTGGTTTAACAATCCATGTAGTCAACACAATGCAGGGTTTCTTAAAGAAAATAGTGTATTAAGATGCCTTCACGATTGAAAACAGTGGGACCATTAGATTAATTTTCAAATTCAGTTGTTTTAGACCTCAATAATGTTTTCCAGAATTTTCAAGAAAATTTATTTTCTGTTTGTTAAATAAAATTTCAATATTATTTTTAAAAATTGAAATTTTTTTTTATTTGGAGTAGAATATTGTTGATGGTCTATTTTTTAAATTAATCTAAATCCCAACTTTGAAAAAATTAATTGTTTATCCCTGCATATTGATGTTGACATAAAGCAGAGTATTGTGAATAAAAAATCCTCTTTATTATGGCACTGGAGATCGGAATATATCTCCATGAAGAGAATAAAAGGCCAGTAAATGATAGAGTATTTTATAACTCTTGAATTTTACTATTTTCGGTATTATATGGACTGCATTAAGGAAAAACAGATCAACCATACCACTAAAGGTGCCAAAAAGAGATTTTTTTAGATTCTTGAGATCGTACACACTGATAAGTGTGGACCTTTTCGTATTCTTTTCTTAAATGGTCAGAGATATTTTTATCTCTTTCAGTAATGACCATGAAAGATTTATGTATCTCTATCTTCTAAGTCTGAAACATTAAATGTTTTCAGTACCTATAAGGTCAAAGTAGAAAAACAAAAGAAAAAGAAAATCAAGTCGTAAGATCTGACATTANGCAAAGAATATTATGGTAGGTACACATAAAATGGACATGATTAGTAATTCTAATATTCTATTGTTCTTCTTATAATCATAGAGTTGTTGAGTCTAAAATTGTAAAATTTCTAGAGGATGTTGAACTTAGTGGGAGTGCTTATCCTCGAATGATTGAATTAGAGGAAGCATTTGAGTTGACTAAATATTCTTCAGATGAAGGATGTTTGATTGTGCTTAGGAAAAATCAAATTGACTATCCTAAGCCACAATCAGTTTTAGAATAGTCAATTCATAAAGAACAAGTTCAAAATGAACCTACTAAACCTTTGCAAAATGCAAAGGCAGCAGGATTAAGAATATTCCCTAGAATAAGGAGACCAATAATTCATAGTGATTATGTTGTATATCTTCAAGAGTCTGATTTTAATGTCAGACATAAAGATGATCCAAAATTGTTTTTACAAGGCATGAGTGGAGATAACTCCACATTGTGGTTTAGTGTCATAAAGAAAGAGATAGAATCCATGGTGTCTATAATTTCGTTAACTTACCAAAGAGAGTTATAGCCATAGGCTGCAAATGAGTTTGCAAAACCAAAAGAGACGCTCTTAGGTAATGTTGAACGATATAAAGCTGGACTTATAACCAAGGGTTTTACTCTAAAAGAAGGCATTGATTATCATGAAACCTTCTCTCCAGTATCTAAGAAGGATTCATTTATGATAATTATGATATAAGTAACTCATTTGAATATAGGGTTACATCAAATAGATGTGAAAACAATATTCTTAAATGAGGATCTTGAAGATGAGGTTTACATCAGACAACCTAAGGGTTTTGATGATAACAATCAGAAATCTTGCAAATTAAGAAAATCTATATATGGGCTAAGACAGGTCTCCCATGAGTATATATAAAAAATTTTACAAGGTTATTACCTCATACGGTTTTATTGAGAGCCTTGTTAATTAGCATATATACCTTAAGGTTAGTGGAAGTAAAGTAATCTTTATAACCCTATATGTAGATGTTATTTGCAAGTTATGATTTAGGTTTGCTACATATAGTTACTCTCACTAAACTTTGAAATGAAGGATATGGTTGAAGCCTCTTATGTCATTGACATAGAGATTCACAGAGACAAATTAAATATATTAAGACTGTTTTGGAAGGCCTACATTGAAAAATTTTTGGGGACATTCGGAATGAAGGACAGTGCACCTTCAGTAGCACCTATTATTAAAGGGGATAAATTCAGTAAAGATCCATGTCTCATAATTTATTGGAACGAGAGCATATATAAGGTATTTTGTATGCATCTGCAATATGCAGACTAATGTATGCACATGTCTGCATTAGAATTTACAATGGACTAGCAGTAGGTCCATTGGGTCAATTGAGAGCTGCAAATAAAGACTTGCGATATATGCAAGGAATTAAGAGCTATAATTTAACCTAAAGATACACTTACCATTTGGAGGTGGTTGGTTATTAAGAATTAGATTTTGTTGAATGTGTAGGTAGTAGAAAGTCTACTTCATGATATATTTTTTTGCTAAAGAGTTATATCCTGAAGATGCAGCAAGCAGACTTTGCTACGTCTACCATGATAGTAAAAATTATTACATGCTATGAATTAATTACACAGGCATTATGGTTGAGACATTTTGTTAAAGTTCTCAAGAATGTCGATTTTATAGTTAGACCCATAAAGATATTCTACAATAATTCTACTACATATTTCTTTTGTAAGAATAATGGGAGTAGAAGCAGAAATAAGGGTATCGACATAAAGTATCTCAATATGAGAGAGAACATTAAGAGACATGAAGTGTATATTGAGCATCTAAGTACTGAATTAATGATTGTAGATCCCATGACTAAAGGTTTACCGGTAAAGCAGTTTAAAAGTCATGTGGAGCATATGAGACTCATTGATTCATTTTTGTACTTAGTTTCTCTCTAATTGGTCTATAGACATAAAGTTATTGTTATAAAGATTTATTGTACACATTTCTTTATATTTTATCCGTGGGAATAAATAAAGTTGGACCTAAATGACTTGTAGGAAGTTCATTCATAAAGCTTGACTTCCCATAAAGTACTCATACAATGAATTTTACACATTGTAATACATGGAAGGGACGACCTATTATATAATGGTTTTACTGCCATGATTCATGTGAAGCATTCCTTGTCTGAGTGGGAGGATTCCATAAATTGTTGGAATTGTTATGGCCATACTAAAGAACCTAACACCATAAAGACATGTGTCATAAAGGTCAAGTGGAAGAATGTAAGAAAATTTCCTATATGGTATGACCTATATGCCACATGTGTATATAGTTTATTATCTTTATTTATAAAGATTACGGTGTACGGTAATTTATTCCACAATATGTTAATTAAGGTTATGGAATCAACTGTAATTGCAAATTGATCTAATTGCAATTAAATTGATTTTATATCAAATCAATTTATTCCTTAATGGGAGGAATAATTAAAGTCTATAATTAATTGAGGGTCCCTGACCTAACCTATAAATACAGAGCCTGTGTATTCTATCAATACGGCTTAAGGTTAGGAATAGGTCAAAAGACACCTCAATATTTATTTTATTTGTTTCATATTGCTGGAGGCTGCTTGTTCCTATTTTGTGAAAATTTTACTTCGCTTGAGCAAACAATGGCTGGAGGTAATCCTAAATCACTTTATTTTTCCGCTGCGTATTTAGCATATTAAGTCTGTTATTTTGTAAATATGCTAACATATTTATCATGCATGTTCCTCCGTTCTTAGTCTTGATTGATATATATAACCGTGATAGGAACCTGTGTATTATTTCACATACCAAAAGTATTATTGAGAATTTAAAAATATTAGTCATGTTTAAAGTCGAGCTGCATGCATGACCAGCTCAATGACTTGTAAGAAATTCATTACGAAAACAATGAAAAGTAGCAATATCTGAAACAGACAAAATTTTCTTTCAACTCAATGTATAAAAATGACATGTGTCCCTTTAGCATGTGAGAAGCACATATTTTTTTTTAACAGTAGGGACAAAGTTAGAAAATTTTTGATTAAAATAATATGTGCATCTCACATGGTATTAAAAAAAATAGACATATGTCATTTTTATAAATTAAGTTGAAAGAACATCATTCAACTCAATTTAGAGAAAAACTTTGTCCATATGAAATCTCGTGTATGTTTTTCCACTTACTTTTACCTTTTGAGTCCTGTAGCCATTTTAAAGAGAACAACTTTTTCGAAGCCAATGCATTCTTTCTTCGTATGTCACCTTTTTTTTTTTTTTGGAAGAAACATGCATCCTTTTTGTCATTAGGCCTTATTGGCGCCTTATTCTTCTTCTTTAACTATTAAGCATGCTCGTCTTTCTTTGTCTTTCCCTTAGTATGATACTATGAGTAACCATGTGAACAACATGTGGTTTCTCATGTTTCAATTGCTCCTCCTCTTGAACACATATGGTCAAAAATTCATTTATTGACTAATTACCTTATGTGTTATAAAATACTTTAAAATGAACATATTTAGAAATCAAATAATTCAGTATGGAATGAACCAAGAATGACTCAAAAATCTCAATCTCTATGAACTTAAGTTGTGTTGTCATGTCTCTCATTTCCATAATGTGCTAGCTCACACACTTTTGGAACTATCAAAAGTTTTGCTTGAAATCTTTTTCATCAAGGTGATGCCCAAAGCTTTATCATA
Source organism: Betula pendula (assembly GCA_900184695.1). Lineage (NCBI taxonomy): Eukaryota > Viridiplantae > Streptophyta > Magnoliopsida > Fagales > Betulaceae > Betula > Betula pendula. The sequence continues at coordinate 37,711 of FXXK01002578.1, forward strand.
ACTCACAAAATCATTCATCAACAACCTTCATGAATTCTTTGGCCTTGGACCATTCAGGGATAGAATCCTTGATGCTTTTGGTGACACGAGATTTCATAGATATCAAACTCAGGCAATTAGATCACTCCCACCATTTTGTTTAGTAATCTCTTATGGTATATTTGATTCCGTCAAAAGCGGGTGGTTCGTCCACACAGAACGCCGGACCAAGTTCTAAATACCCCAAATTAAGAGGCACATTTTCTTTCCGGTCGAAAAAATTATTACCACTAAACTAAGTATTGAAACGTGAAAAGTGTCATCAATTAAAGCAATAAGAATAGTTGCAATGACCAAGGAAATACTTTACTACTATGAAATAACTTTATTTTAAATGAATACTTGTGAGCGTAGAAAAAAATTATCCAAAATGCAAAAATTTACTATGTTTTTCTAATTAAATCATAGAAATAATAACCTCCTTGTGGGCCAAAGTCATTAAGTTCATGAATTAGTTACAATGTAGATGCCAATATACTTTATTATGTTTTATAAAATTGTCTTTATGTGATTATCATCATGGCTGAGGATGTTATGGCTTAGGATGTTGTGGTCAGCCTTAAGTCACTGATATTCACTACTTCGTAATGACATCATAAAAGTTATCTTTATTTAGATCATAAAATATGTCATATCATAATATTTTTTAAGGGTTAATTACATTTAACACCCCCTTCCCTCCTTCACTCTCTCCCTCTCTTTGAAACTACTACCTATTTACGCGTTGCCCCAACAAACTACTAATTGTCACACTCAACCTCCTTCAACCACTAACCGGTGACAAAAAATCTCTTC
>FXXK01002578.1:38783-52628 GCA_900184695.1 Betula pendula
TGTTAGCCAAAGTCAATAAAATGGATGGAATATTGATCAAATGTCATGCACGTGGTTGTTTTAAACGTGAAAGGACAAAAATATTCCGAGTTTAGAGATTAAATTTACTTAAATATCCTTAAAATTAAAAAATAAAAATAAACACAAATAAATAATAGAAGCAAAATCTCAAATTAAAATTTTTTTTTTAAAAAAAATAAAAATAAACACAAATAAATAATAGAAGCAAAATCTCAAATTAAATTTTTTTTTTCTTTCCAAAAGACAAAAGGATCACCCCTAGATGGTGGCGAACCACTCCCAACACTTGGGGATGGTGGCCAGACCACCCCAAGTGATTCCGAGTGGCCAAGCAGGCGAGTAACCCTAGGACCCTTCCCCCCTTTCCTTGCCTAATTCTTTGGGAAGGACGGAGTGGCCAAGTGTGAGGTTTGCAACCAAGTTTACGAGGTTCCTGGTATATATTAATTTACCTGTCTTCTCATCCATGGTATACAAAGCAAATCAAGAGCTAAGCGGGGATTAAAAAAGAAATACAAAATACAAAAATAGAAAAGCAAATCAGGCGCCTCTCACTTGTAAAAACTACACAATCATTATAAGGCCATCGCAAGAATTGAGGCGGAGTACCAAGGACGAGGAGAGTGGTCCAGAAAAAGCGTTTAATACAGCTTGATCCCAGAGATAAGACATGCAACATTATCCGAAACATGCCTAACAGCAAAATTTTATGCAACTTATAGAACCAGAAATTCTTCCCTTCTTTAATTACTTACAATGTAACGGTAAGTAACAAAATACAGGCGTTGTTCTAGGCTCTAAGTGATTATAGTTAGACAATAACTAACCCATTTTTCATATACCCAAAAAAAAAAAAAAAAACCCATTTTTCATGGCACTTGAATGAAATGCAAACAACCAAGTCCAACAACATTACTAACAATAATGTCAACTAGAACGTGCATTGCCACCTCTAGTTCACTCAACAGTCGAGGAACATAAACACATAGTGGCTCTACAAATACAAACAATGAAGTCCAACAACATTATTAAGATTACTAGAACAAATATGCATTGCCCTGTCTCATTCACTCAACAGTCAAGAAGGAAAAAAGACATAACTCAGCCAAGCGGACAAAATCCATGAAACAACTACAGCTACTCCTAAATTTAAGAAGTCTTCACCTTCGAACATCCTCAAAGGGATTTTACTTGCCATCTGGAGTTACCCATGCTTTAATTGCTAGACTGGCGCAACTCGGGTCGCACGAAATTTGCATCTTGGGGCACTGAAATGTCAACGGTCGGTCTCAGTTGGGCACATACTTCAATGGCTCCATGCACCGGATCCGACTGGAAGTTACTGATGAGGTCCTGGTTGATGGGTGCACCCTTGTCCACTGCAACCAAAGCCTGCTGAGTGAGGATGTAATCAAAGCGTGGAGCCCATTTTCTCGATCCCAATCGTGCTGTTGTCGAACAATTATCAACCATGAAAGAAACTCCCCGAGCGTGCATAAAGGGATTCAAGGAATCAACTGATTCAATCACACTTTCATTAATGATCTCAGAGTATGAGTGCCCTTTCTTCCTTAATATCTCAATCTGGATTTTTTGAACATTCATAGGACAATTGTTAGACAATACAGGCAAGATTTTATTCGTAGACCATTTGCAAACCTTACTATCCTAGCAAAGTCACCAAAAGGAATTTAATACGGAAGGTTTAATTCCAAGATATCCGAAGGCACCAAGGTTACAATTAGTTTAGTTTAACCGAGAGAAACCAACCGCTTTTGTCATGCCATATTATGGATAATTGCTTAGCAATTCATATTCCGAGAAACAAAAGAAAACCTCCATTTGTTAATACTTTTTAGAGAGTGGTTTTTTGTTTTTTGTTTGAAAAAATATTCTGGTGTGACATAAAGGTGAAAGTAGTTTTGAGTGTATTGTGAGCTTTGTGTTTTGAGTTGTTCATTAATATTTTTGTTTTGAAAAGAGGAAAAAAGGGAAAACGAAAAAAGTGTTTTCAAACAAAGCAAAGTTTCTTGTTCTTATAAANCAAGGTTACAATTAGTTTAGTTTAACCGAGAGAAACCAACCGCTTTTGTCATGCCATATTATGGATAATTGCTTAGCAATTCATATTCCGAGAAACAAAAGAAAACCTCCATTTGTTAATACTTTTTAGAGAGTGGTTTTTTGTTTTTTGTTTGAAAAAATATTCTGGTGTGACATAAAGGTGAAAGTAGTTTTGAGTGTATTGTGAGCTTTGTGTTTTGAGTTGTTCATTAATATTTTTGTTTTGAAAAGAGGAAAAAAAGGGAAAACGAAAAAAGTGTTTTCAAACAAAGCAAAGTTTCTTGTTCTTATAAAAAAATTTGAACATGGTTGTCTTCCTCTATCCTTGACTGGTAAGGATCTTGTTGTGCATAATGAGGAGCATCCAATCCGGGGTTTTTCTCCTACAGTATGAAGATTGCTACATGGAACATTAGAGGTCTTAATGACCTCTCTAAGCAGAGAGAAATAAGGAGTTTGGTCTCTCGTTTGAACATCCATCTTTTTTGTATTATTGAGACCAGAGTTAAGTTTGCTAAGTCTGCTCTTACTCAGAAAGCCATGCTGTCAGGTTGGGAGTTTGTGTCTAATTATAATCTCCATTATCTTGGCCGTATTTGGATTTGCTGGAATAAGAATGTGTTGGATGTTGCTATCCTTAGACAAAGTAGTTAGGATATCACCTGTAGGGTTTGTGCAGTGAATGAAGAGTTGGCTTGGACTCATACTTTTGTGTATGAGGCTAATAAAGGGATGGATAGAAAGTTGTTGTGGAATCATTTAAAGACTATTAAAGGTATCATTCAGTCGAGTCCTTGGCTGTTGAGTGGTGATTTTAACTCTGTTCTTAATGCTAAGGAGAAATGGGGTAGGGAGAAAATCAATTCGTATGATGCTGATTTCAAAGTTTGTCTTAATGACATTAAAGTCTCTGATTTGCCTTTCTCTCGTTGTTTTTTTACTTGGAGTAATAAGAGAGAGGCTGCTGGTTTTATAGCTAGGAAGCTAGTCGAGTTCTAGCTAATGTCTCTTGGATGGGTCTTTATGGTAAGACTTTGGTGGAGTTTTTGGAAGGGCGTGTGTCTGACCATTCTACCTCCATTATTTCTGAGGGTAAGTTGAGTAGCTTTGGACCTAGGCCTTTTAAGTTTTTTAGCTTTTGGGCTGATCATCCTAAGTTTCTTCAGTGGGTTGAGGAGGGCTGGCAAGGGGAAGTTACTGGTGTGCCTATGTTCCAATTTTGTTCTAAGCTTAAGGATGTTAAACAAGTTCTCAAGCTTCGAACTGTGGAATGTTTGAGTCTATTCATCAAAAACTGCTCTTGGCTAGGGAGAGAATGGAGAAGGCTCAAAGTGATGTCCTTTCTTCAGGGGGTCATCCTGATTGTATTCAGCTTGAGAAGGAGTGTTTGCATGAGTTTTTGTCTATCAGCCGTGCTGAAGAATCATACTTTAAGCAGAAATCCCGTAATCAATGGTTGCAATTGGGGGATCAGAATAATGCCTTCTTTCATCGCATGGTTAAAGCTAGATCCTCTAAAAACTCTATTCATTTTTTATGGGATGATCATGGTCAGAAAGTGGCGGAAAAGGCAAAGATTAAAGAGGTTGTTGTGGCCTATTATCAAAAACTCCTAGGGACTAACACTATCGTGTTTGATACAATAATGGCTGAGAGAGTTTCTTAGCTTGTGCAGCCTATCCTCTCTCCTAATCATTGCTCTCGGTTACAAGCTATGGTCACCGATGAGGAAATTAAGAATACTCTTTTTGATATGAAGAATAATAAAGCCCCTGGTCCTGATGGTTTCCCTGCTGATTTCTTTAAGCGTGCTTGGCTTGTTGTTGGTGCTGATTTCATTGCTGTTATCAAATTCTTTTTTAATTCAAGAAGGCTTCTAAAGTTGGTCAATGCCACTATTATTTCTCTTGTTCCTAAGAAGCTCAACCCTGCTAGAATGGGAGATTTTAGACCTATTTCTTGTTGCAACCTCTTATATAAGTGCATTACCAAGATCCTAGCCAGCCGGTTGGTTCCTTGTTTGGATGTCTATTTGGGTGCAGAGTAATCATATCCTGTAATTATACACATTCAAGTGAAACTAAGCAGTATCATCTTGTTATACTCAACAAGGAGTCCCATACCTGCGCCATCATTAATGCCACATAAACACCAGCAGTGAAAGGATACAATGGGCCTAGGTCTCCTGCCGGCCGTGCTGATCGAACACATTCACCAACTTTCCACATCCGGGTCTGATCAATTTTACCCATTGGGAAAGCTGGTAGACCATCCTTTTCCTGTAAAACAAAGGCAACCATCACTTTATTTAACAAATAAATATTACCTGAATTAAATCTAATGATCGAGAAACCTAGATGATCATAAACTTCAACATAAAGTGATAAAGTCATCAAATTCCAAATTCAATGGTAGTATCACATTTTTTTTTTCCACTCAGTCACACATCAACTTTTGAAAATAGGTGAGAGTAAACATACATAAAAGCGACGCCCAGCCAAGACAACACTGCGGATCTCACTACCACTGGCCACATCTTCATAGCATTCATACAGGATGTCCATGCAGGGATAATATGAGGCACTATATGCAGTCTGAAATACCCTTTTGTCCTCTTCAGACAAGGAGTTGTATACAGCCAACATGCCCTTTTAGAAAGAAAGGATCAAATAACTATCAATCTAGATCTTATGAATAATACACATACAAATACGTGCAAAATGAAAAGAACGAATTCTGCAATTTCAGCACTAGAATCTAACCTTGGTTGAGATAGTCTTTGATATTATCCCTGTGATGCACTCAACAGTGTTCTTGTAAGCCAGATCTTCACTCATTCCATTTTCCGTGTACCTTCTAAACAAGGCCTCAACAATTCCATGAACAGCACCAAGTAAAATGCCTATGGTCCACACAAGCAAATGTTAAGGATCAAGTATTAAAGGAAAATGGTGTAACACCATAGGAAGCCACACTTACCACGCTCCCCAAAGATGTCACTCTTATATTCCTGCTCTAGTGTAGTGGCAAATGTGAAAGGAGAACCAAGAGCAACTGACCATCCAAGGGCAACATCTGTGGCTCTACCATCAAGATCCTGCACAGACAGAATAATCACTAATGATGACATAAGAGAAATAGAGAGAGGGAGCAAGGGAGAGAGAGGGAGAAATCAACCGAGAGAGAGAGGTCACCTGGTGGACTGCAAAACTGGAATTAATTCCTGCTCCATTTATCGCTTTGCCTTGGACATAAAGTCTCCTCACAGAGGGACCCATTCCTTTTGGACACACAGCAATCACACTGATGTCCTTGGGGAAATCAAGTCCCACTGACTGCAAATGGCCAAGAAGAAACCCATGGGAAAGCCCAAGTATGCTGTTTGGCTTCATGTGGGAGAATATTTTCTCATAATTATCGGCCTGAAAATTATTACAAAATTAAATTCTTTTAAGCAGACAATACATAGATTAGGAAGAGAGCAGAGAAAAATCAAGTGCAATATTGCACAAATTACATATTTTTCCAATTCATTTAACAACTTTCCTACTATTTACAGGCTTTCCAACAAAGCATAAAACTCATAAGAGCATATACATTATTTTAAAACCTTCAAACAAACACAAATAGTGTCACGACAAAAATAGCTATGAAATGGACATAAGGATCATACGGATAGTTTTTTTTTTGATGAATTGCATACATTTATTAAAGCTAAACAATTAGAGAACTTACATTGTAAAGATAAAAGACAATTCACTGTCTGTGACATAATATTTGAATTGTAATAGGAATCAAGAATTACATCACATGAAGAAAAGCAAATAGAATGACTTTACAATCACAACCAATATTAATTTACCACCTTGACCCACCCACTTAATAGGACTTCTACAGAAATGTCATTCGAAGCCCTTAGGCAAATACAATCGATACCAACAAGGACATCACGTGCAATCATGCAGAAATTAGGAGATAAGTAAACACCCTGAAATTTCAACCGTCAGTTTCACTAATTATCATCAGATTTCCTATAAAGTTGAATTTGCAAACAATTTACATCACATTAAGGAAAAGCTAACTTTTGCAACATTATGTGTTCTACCAGGAATCAATTTTTCATTCGGTTCTTTCCTTATCCCTTTTACTTCTCTACATAGATAGATCTTTTATGGAGGAACAAGAAGCACAAGAAAAAAGGCGTTGGAGAGAGAGAGAGAGAGAAAAAAGTAGTGGTGGAAGTCAGTATTAAACAAACTTTATACACATCACATAACCGGAGCTAAAAAGTTTCTACCAATATTTAGTAGTACAAAAATTGAGTGAACAATTAACTGACCTGTGCAGAATCAGAAATCAGTAGCAAAACAAGATCACTGCCTGACACAGTTTCCCATATATCACCTAGAGTGCCATTCTCTTCAGTAAAACCAGCTGCACGAGCTTCAACAAAAGAATGGGAGCCCTTCCTGAGCCCAATCTATATTAACAAAGAAAGAAAATCAATAGTCAGAGAGAATGAATAAACCACATATGAATAATCTATTAGACAGCAAAAGCGTAAAGTAATAAACTCCCAAAATAATAATAATAATAATCACCTTGACCACAATATCAGATTTCACTTCAGCAAGAGAATCCCTTAAATTCTGAGCTTGAGCAGGTCCCTAAAAAGGAAAAACAGAAGTTAGCATATCAACACATACAGAGAAGAGATGTCTAAACTGCCGTTTGACAAGAAAATAAAGGTAAACAAATTATAAATTTAGGGGGAGAAAATAAATTATCCAAGCATAAGAAATAGCCAATGCCTATGGGTCAAACGGCATCTCCACCCTCCATAAGTATGGGGTCATGGTGAGATTGGAAATTTGAGTCCCTTGGGTGCGTGAGTGAATTTCGAAGCAAAAAAAAGACAAAAAAAAAAAATTGAGAAAGAGGCATGATGTATTAAAGAACTAGCATGCACTAACTAACTTTAGTGGAGAAAGATAAGTAGACAAAGTATTCATTAATCAAATACTGCAAATATATCCTAAATTATCTTCTAACAAACCTAGACACAACAATAATAAAAAGCCATATTTATAAGTATAAGCAAATATTTCGTTCAAAGTCGTAGGTCAATAAAAAAACTCAGGCAAGATTAAAAAGATTTATTAGTTCCCACCTTTTTCTCACCAAAAACTTGAATCTCTTATAAAAACAAAATAGTCTCTGTATTGCATGTAAAAGGACGCACAAATCAAAATTTCGAGTAAGATACACTCTTTGATCCAATCGTAATAGACTAATGCTTGGTACAAAGATTCACATCCCTCTTCAAAATTGCAGCCGATGAATACAAAGATTAAAGAGTCACAACAATCCAATCAAGTAATTACTTAATTAATTAAGAGATAAGATTGTGAGTAACTAATCTACCTGTGAACCCCAGCCAATAATACCAATCTGCTTAATCCCCTTGAACGCATCCGGCAGCAAAGGGAACAAATCCCTCCCTCCTCTCACAATATACTGCATTTAATAATTACATACACACCTTCAACTGTCATTCACCAATTATACATTCATGTATACACAAACATGCATACATACATATATCATGTATCTGCTTCAGAAAAGAATCTAATTTTCAGCATTTTATTTCATTTATATCCATTCAGCAGACCAAAAATCTTATCAACTCAACAATATACTACAAAAATATTGAAGAACCTTAACACTTTGTTTGAATCCCCAGAAAACAGGAGAGAAGATTCAAGTAAACCATCGAGAAATTTTTTTCATTTGATTCTTCCAAAAGAAAAAAAAAAAGTAGTCATTTCTTAAGAGCAACTCCAGCAATAGTGGCAATTTTAGCTGCTCAAAATAAACATTTTTTATTTAGTTACTAACTTTTTGATACAAACTTTAACAAAATATCTATTTCACTCTCTATTTTCTTTAAATATTATTTTTTAATATTTCTTTATTCATTTTCTTTTTGTTAGAATATACAAAAAAAAATATAAATAGAAAATATTACAATATCAACAAGATATGAAATATACAAAAAATATATTATATTTTTCCATATATTCTAACACTTTTTTAACTTCTCTCTCTCACTCCCACTCTCTCCCTCACTGTCGAGTCCCAAACCCACACCCATAACAATCCATTATCTCAGAAGAACAAAACACCCAAACGAGAACACACCCTCCTTCGACCATAACATTTCCTGCAATTTCCCTCGCACATTTCCCGAGAATCAAACGGAGACCGGGAGAAAAAGGAGAGAAAATAAAAATAAAATGAAATACCTCGTCGTGGCCGGCGAGGTTGATTTTCTCCTTCTTGAAGTGCTTGGTCTCGAAGTCGAGCGAAGACAGGGGCATCGACACCATTCTGGCGCCCAGAGCGGACCCACCGACAAAAATAGCTGAACAATAAGAACAATTTTTTACTACAACTTTGTTATAGAAAGAGAAAAAGGACAAGTGGTGGATTCATGTGGGAATTGCAGTTTTTGTGAATGCTAAACATGAAAAAACAGAAAAGAAAAACAATTTTGGTAATTCTCATCAAATCAGTCTTGTGATCAACCGCGGAAGATAAACGGTGAAATTAAGACGCTAAAAAAAAAATAAAAAAATAAAATTCTGACCCTTTTTAGTAGTGACAGTCCACCAAAGTCGGGGCGGAGAAGACAAGAGGCGATTGCTGTTGTTGTTGTTGCTGCTGCTTTGGCAATTTGGGTTCTCGGTGATCGTCTTCCGGAGCCGGAAAGATAGCACGTGTCTTGGCAATAGATACTCAATGACGAGACTCCTGATCCTGTCAAACCGAAAATTATAGCAAGAGAATAAACGATGACTCGATTGCTATAAGAAATTATTAAAATACGGTAAGTGAATTTTTGGTATAAAAAAATAAAATAAAAAATAAAAAATTGTTTTAAATAAATTATTTATTCGAATAATAATAAAAAAATGAGTGATATAATATAAAAAGAAAAAAAATATATTAAAAGGTTATTAAAGAAATATTAAAAGTAAAATTAATTTTGACAAAAAAAAAAAAAAAACAAAAAGGAAAAACAAGAAGTGGTGGGGAGTTGGGAGGTTAGCTGGATTGAATTCTCCTAATAAGTCTTGCAATTTTTGTGTGGATATACATTTAGAAAAATTTTAAAAATCTGCCTAATGATCAGATGGCCATGGGTTGAATGCATTGAATTCCTATGTCACGGTTGAATGCTATAAATGTTACTTGTATAACATTGAGATGGCGTTTTACTTATATGCTTAGCAATCTATACTCTAGTTGCTTATAGTGTATTTTCTTCAATTTTATAGAAAACCAACCCTGAGGACAAGAAAGCAAGTATAGTGATCCAAGAAGAAAAGAAAAAGAAGTAAGCAGTGTGTGGAATAATGTGTGGTGATGAGTGTAATTTATGTTAAATGTGAACTTTATTCGCTAAGCTTGAACATATATAATTTTTGTATTCAAATTTTTAATTGTATGTAAATAATATTTCATTCAAAGAGAGTGTTGAATACTTGTATGATGATGTAGGAGTTTAATGACAAATTTGGTGTCTGGTAATTATATAAATAAAATCAAAAAATTATTTTTTAAATTGTTTTTAGGGCATTAACAATGACTCTAAGGCGATGCTAATGCCCAATTATAAGCGTCGGCTTGGCCCAAGTCGACGCTGATAATTTGGCATTAGTGGTGACCTTAGAGTTGACGCTAATGAACGACCCAACCCGACCCCGACCTCCACCGCCAAGCGTTGCTTACGCCCTTGTGATCTCGTGAAGAAGTGTACATTTTAGTACATTGTAAAAAAAAAAAAAAGTTATATTATAATTATTATTTTTTTGTTGGGCTGTTGAATTCAAGACTAGTGATCTCCTGAAAGAAGTGTAGTAAATATTGTTGTTTCCTCCGCTAGGAAATTAGTAGTCATATTGAGCGTTGTCCTTCGTACTATTACCACATACTTAAGATCCAAATTCCAAATTCCAAAGTAATTAATTCATATATATATATATATATTCTCTATGTGCGTTGGAGATACCTAATTTGCTTGGCCTCTGTTTTTTTAATTGAGCTTGTTACGTAGCTAACGTTGCCATATTAAATTCAAAGCATTAGCTTGTGCTTAGTTTGAAGCTTCTTTTCACACCTTCAATTGTAATGCTTTCCGAGAATCAAACATCGTTTACACAACGTTGCATGATCTAAAATACAACTTTTTTTTCCATAATAATGAATGAAAAGTTACGTACGGTGAGACGAACTCAAAAAACCATAAATATATACACTATTATATATATATATATATATATATATAGTAATCAAACTATATATATTATTTTTTTATGAGTGGTCCAAATCAGATAATTTTCTCAGGCACGATGATGACAAGCAATGCTTTCTTTAAGATTACCCAAGATGAATTAGAATGCAAATTCCAGCTATAAAGATCTTAGGAGCAGCTGTGGAGTTGGTGTGAACTAAACCAGTAATCAATTTCCAAATGGGGTTTGCTAACCGCCTGCAGTGGCAGTGCTTTTGTTTGGTTGTGATCATCCTGTTGTAAAATAATTTGGATGGTGCAAAAATTCTTATTGATACTAAATAGTATTAATCCGAAAAATTAATAATTGACAATAAGATAAATATAATGCAAAAAAATAAAGTAAGGAGAGATCTCACAAAGCTATAGAATCACGCAAGAGCGTTGTCCTTAAAGGTTGATTTCGTGCCTCCCGGAGTATGTAACTCGGTACGATTGGATCTCTTGACACGCAACCTCCCAGGATTAGACTATAGCGTCTACCTTCGTTAAGGACGCACTTCCAAATACGAAGGTCAATTGAACAATCCTTTTTTTTTTTATTTAATCGGAGGATGAGTACAAGAAGAAAATAGTGAACAATAAACCTCTCTATCTTTTTCCTTCAATAGAAAAAACACTAACTGTATCGAGGTTTTCTTTTCTATCTTTTTTATAGATGTAGTAGGCTGATTTTTATTAAAGCAAATGGCCATGTAATAAAAGTCAAACGGTCATAACAAATAATGAGGTTTAAAGGCCCATGACCATTTATTAAAAACAAAGTGTATAACCGTATGAGACAAGATAAAGTTTAAAGACTAAATTGTATCTTGTCTAAAAGTCAAACGGTCATAACGTATGAGATTAAATTGTTTTAAAGGCAAACGGTAAAATAGGATATCAACGGATAGTAAAAGATTTATTGACTAACGGTTAAAAAATAATAGCTTGTGAAAAAAAGATTTAATGACCATATGGCTGAAAAATATATGTTTGTAACACACACTTTACAACAATCCCCCACATGTTACAAACAATAGAATAATAAGAAATTTTGAAAAACCATGCATTAGTGTGGTACCTGAAGGGTTTTAACCGCACTTAGGATAGATAAGTAGAAAATTAATGAATCATGGTGGAATTAAACTCTTTTAACCAAATTCACAAATTTATCAAACTTATCATCCACATAGCTTTCTTTGATTAGGGTTGTTCAATAGCGGGTTGGCGCCTTATACAGGCCATGCGCCCCTGGGTTTCATGAGTACTCTAGAGACTTACCCTAATCTCATAGAAGGCGGCACCACCTCCATACTCACATAGGTGGCATCCATCAGGAGTGTGTGCAGAGTACACCCCATCCCAACATGTAGGGACTATGGACCCATTAAGAGTTTTAAACTCATCCTTAACATTCTGCATCTTATACTGTCTTACACCCTAGGGATGGACTCATCACTATCTTCTCATCAAGATAGTGGATAAACATGGAATGACAGTACCACAATGTGATCACTTACGACTTCGTTTCCCATTTAACCTTATTCATGGGATCTCCAATCATAGAGGTTGGGTGTCAATCGTAGTGTCATAATTTGGGTATCAGTCCTATCCCCCTCGATGTTTCGCTTACCAATTTTTTCGCTAGCGGCTTGGTCAAAGGATCTGCTAGATTCCTTTATGACCTTACAAAATCCATGGAAATTACACCACTCTCAATGAGCTGCCTTATAATATTGTGCCTTAATCGGATATGTCGACTTTTCCCATTATAGATTTTTCTTTTAGCTCGAGCTATGGCAGCCTGACAATCACAATGAATACACACAAGTAAAATTGAGTTAGTATATAAAGGTAAATCAATGAGTAAACTTCTTAACCACTCAGCTTCAGTTCCAGCCTTTTCCAAGGCAACTAATTCAGATTCCATGGTGGATCTCGCTATGCAAGTCTGTTTTGAAGACTTCCATGAAATAGCCCCTCCAGCTAGAATAAACACATATCCACTAGTAGGCTTTAATTCATCTGAATCAGAGATCCAATTAGCATCACAATATCCTTCTAATACATTTAACATAGCGATACCACAATATGACAACCAAATTAATTGTGCCTTTAAATATCTCAATAATCTAGAGATATGCATCCCAATGCTCATACTAGGATTATGCAGTATATCTACTTAATCTACCAACAGCATATGCAATATCAGGGCGTGTACCAAATTTGTCCAAAAACATTAAACTTGCAAATGATTTGTGCATAATTCACTTCTGAGACCACTATTACCACAATTCTTAACCAAGTGTACCTTTGATAAAGTGTTCAAATCTCTTAAGCATCTTTTTCAACATAATGTGATTGAGATAATGTAATGCAATTGTTATCTCTAAGAATTTTAATTCCTAGAATAACATTAGCTTCACACATGTCTTTCATATCAAATTTAGGGGCTAAGAATCTTTAGTATCATGGCACAACCTCAAGGCTAGTTCCAAAAATAAGTAAGTCATCAACATATAAACAAATAATGACTCCTTCATTATTAATCAATTTACTATAAATACATTTATCCGCACCATTAAATCAAAAATCATTAGACAACATTGTTTTTGTCAATTTTTTCATGTCATTGTTTAGGTGCTTGTTTTAAGCCCATACAAGGACTTCACCAATTTACAACTTTTGTGTTCTTGACCAGGGCACATGGTCCTTCGGGTTGTTCCATATAAATTTCTTTCTAATCACCATTTAGAAACGCAGTTTATAACATCCATTGATGTACCAACAAGTTTTATAAATAGAAGCAATGGCAAACAAAATTCTAATAGATGGCAATTCTAGTACCGAGAATAAGTATCAAAATAATCAACTATTTTGCTTTTGCTTGTAGCCTTTAGCCACTAAGCGTGCCTTATCTTATCTTATTGTTCATCCGATTTAAGTTTTTCTTTTAAACCCCATTTCAACCTTGGTTTAGTTTAGGAGGTACACTCAACAAGTTCCCAAGTGTGATTAGACATAATAGAATCTAATTCCATTATTAATAGCTTCTAACAAAAAGGTGCATCAATAGATTTATTGCTTTCAATATAGACAAGTTGGGTCATCATCACAAATAGCAATAAATCATTACCGAAATTCTTTTCCTTTCTAGCTCGCTTGCTTCTTCTCATTCTTGCACATCATCAACAATTTCATTAGAAAATAGAATTCATGCAATATTTTTTCCTTATTTTTCAAAGGAAATACATGTTCAAAGAAAATCGCATTTTCCGATTCATTATAATATTGCAACTCTAAAAACATCACTTTTAGTAAGCAAGAATCTATAGCATGAGCTACTTGCCAAGCATAAGCAATAAAACGCAATCAACAAGTTCTAGATACCAAGTTTTCTTTTTTTAGGCTGCGGGTAACAT
>FXXK01002579.1:5215-19168 GCA_900184695.1 Betula pendula
GAATGAACAGTCATTCAGCCCAGGGCTTTTTTTCTTTTTTGTGGACCCCACATTATTAAAAAAAAAAATATATTTTTTATTCCCATACAGTCTGGACTGAATGACTGTTCATTCAGCCCAGGCTGCTGTGAATCACGGCTCTATGCAAAAACATCATACGTTGAAACAGTGTTTTTGAAATTGTAATCTGAAAAAAAAAAACCCATTAATTTTACTTCGAGAGTGTTTGTTAAAGATTTATGGGTGTTTTTTTTTTTTTTAAATAATAATAAGAAGTGATTGTTGTGATATAAAGTAGACAGAGAATACGTATCATATACTTACTGTATGATACATGCAAATATTCAAACTGGATAGACAATGCATTGTATACTTACATAGTTTCCTCATTTTATTTCTTGATGCAGGTGTTTTTAGATTATTTGGCTTTAAAAGCGCTTGACTACAAGCCACAGAGAGCATCGGACCAGGATTTTTAATCAATTTTATATGTAGAATACTACTTGGATTTCTCCCTTTTTAGTTTGGTGTTTGTTGAATTTAGAGAGAGATGAAAGTTGTAACATGTTTTTGATAGTTAAAAAGTGGCAATATTTCATCAGCATCGAGCCAACAATTTTAATCAATTTTGTATGAAGAACACCATTTGAATTTCTCCCCTTTTTGAATGAAAGATTTTCATTTCATTATTTACATGTTGATAAATGATACAGTGTTTAGTGCTATATTTTTCATTCACAAAATTCACAAAACGAGAATTGTCATTAAAGTTCACATCTATAATGAAGAAATTCGTGGGCCTAACTCATCCTATAAAACCGGCTTGATAGGAGAGGATTGCCCACTCTTATAAACATGCCCAAGGTCTTGTCTATAGGCGATGTAGGACTATTCCTCAACACCCTCCCTCACGTGCAGCCCAGTATTTTTTCTGGTCCTTGTCACGGGATAAGTAGTGTGAGCCCATTCGTCCTTGTGGTTAGGCTCTGATACCATGAAGAAATTCGTGGGCCTAACTCATCCCATCAAACGGCTTAATAGAAGAGGATTGTCCACTCTTATAACAACTGCCAAGGTCTTGTCTACAGGCGATGTGGGACTATTCCTCAACACTCCCTCACGTGCAGGCCAGTATTTTTTTTGGTCCTCTGTCACGGGGTAAGTAGTGCGGGCCCATTCGTCCTTGTGGTAGGCTCTGATACCATGAAAAATTCGTGGGCCTAACTCCATCCCATAAAACCGCTTGATAGGAGAGGAATTGCCACTCTTATAAACATGCAAGGTCTTGTCCACAAGCGATGTGAGACTATTCCTCAACATAATTCAATGAGTAGAACTTCGTCGTCGAAAACTAGATCTGTCAATGACCTGCCGGAGATACACGAGAGGGAGAGGGTTAGGGTGTGCAGTAAAAAGATAAGGCGAAGAAAGGGGGAGAGAGACAGAAGAAATAAAGCAGGAGGTGAAATTTGTTTGCTAAAAACCGGTTCAACGTTCAGATTTTTTCTTATCAAAAAATGTGTGCCACCTTCATTCTTAGAAGGATCCTAGAAGAACCATATAGTATGATGCTCAAATTTTCCTTTTCTTTTTTTCTTTTTTTTTTGTCTTTTCAAAATTAACTTTCATTTTAATATTCTTATTCACTTAATAATTTTTTTTTTACCTTTTTATATCACATCAATCACTTTTTATTATTATTTAAATTAAAAAATTCACTAATAAAACAATTATTATTATTATTATTATTTTCACATTTTCATAAAAATATTTACAATATTATTTCTATTTTATATGACAACAATAAGTTCTTATTACTATTTAAAACAAAAATGAAAAGAGATCTCCACGTTTGAACAACATATCAGGCTCCTAGATTCATTGATTTAACTTTTAGTTTCTTGTCAAATGTGTACAGCCTTACTTGTCTTGCTAATTTTTTTTTATTTTTTAAATTTCTTAATTTTAATTTTTTTGCTAGGCATTTTGCAATGACGTGTGGATGTTTCTTCTTCTTCTTCTAAGCAGGTACATGATCAAGAGAACGGGAAAGAGATCAAATCCTAGCTCAAAAATAAAATACCCATCAAGCAAAGGCAATTATTATTTTTATTTTTATTTTTAATCAAATGAGGAAATGGCTATAAGGAAGGGTCTTTCTCATCCTTGATCCGAATGGAAAAGAAAATGAGAAATCAAATGTGAATACTTCCAAACACAAGGTGAGAAGCAGCTCATCTAGCTAAAGAATATGCATGAACATTGGCAAACCTAAAATTTTTTACAGTTTTCCAAACAGAAAAAACTAGCAAATTGAGTCTAATATCAGCAATTACATTTGAAAAGCCTGTTATACCATTCCACTTCAGATAAATTAATCATCGAATGTGAAATCCATGGATGAAACCCTATGAGTTTTCTCATTTCAAGACACATTATAACCTAGTATGAGTCCATTATGCATAAGCTAATGTAATTTCATCATGAAAGAACGGTTTTTGACCACAAGGCACACAAACACGCAATTATGCAGAGAAAAATAAATCACAAACCACAAATAAAATCAACACAAGATTTTTGTTGACGAAGTAGAAACCCTTTGAGCACCTTAAAGGTAAAATCATTCCGGACTGCCAAACCCAAGAAATCAACCACTAAAGAAGATTCAAGTACATCATGCATAATGTTAGGTTTTTAGTGTTGCCAAATTCAGTGTCAA
Organism: Betula pendula; assembly: GCA_900184695.1. Taxonomy (NCBI): domain Eukaryota; kingdom Viridiplantae; phylum Streptophyta; class Magnoliopsida; order Fagales; family Betulaceae; genus Betula; species Betula pendula. The sequence continues at coordinate 7,935 of FXXK01002579.1, forward strand.
AACATGTTTTTTCAAGTTTGTATATGCTATCAACATTAACCTAGTCGGACTAAAGTGGTCATAATTTTTTATTCCAAACTCTTATTGAAGCAAACTTGGTGGCGCTGGAAAGATGATTCAAAATGTACAACTTTGTATCTCATGAAAGTTTTCCATTTCCAACATTTTTGGAATCAAAACAGGCCGTGAAGTGAAGACATAAATTTTGCTCGGCTACAAAGCTCGTTCAGATGAGATTGTAGATGAATTTTGGGCAGAATGCCTCGTCTCTATTCTCATCTGCAGTGCGTACAAACGATCCCCAGAAATCCGCACTTTTTGGGAATCGACTTTGTGATTTTAGGGCTACTTTTTAAAGTTTATTTAAGTGCTTTTGAAGCATGAATTTTGTAAGGATTAGAGACAATATTTTCAGAAAAAAAAAAATAACTTTTTCCTTCATGTGCTAAGAGAAAAAGTTTAAGTTTTTATGTTTTCAATTACTTCTCTCTTAGAGTCTTTGTACCTTTTATAACAACAATTGAAGTTTATTGGATGTTTCGGTAAAAAATATCAATAGAAGAATTTTTCAGAGGTTTTGGAGAAATTATTGCAGTAGCGGGCAAACGGGTCACTTGTCTAGTACAAAAGTGTGCCTTTCACAAAGGTTTTGTAAATATGAACACCTTGTAATTTCTCATTCTTCTATAGTGGATTGGTTTCCTGGGTTTGGCTGTCCCGGAGTGGTTTTACTTTTAAAGAAGCCCTTCAAAAAGTTTTTACTTCGTCACCAAAATATCTGTGTTGATTGATTTATTGCTTTTACATTATTTGGTGAATGTTTGTATGATTACTTATTTTTTTAATTTCGCATTATTATGGCATACACCTATTCAACCCCTTCTCTAGGTGTTGTTTGGAGTCTTGTTTATTATTTTCACATAATAAACTTACAACTCTTTGTAAAATACTAGGACAATCTGTACGCATATAAACTCCTCCCTTGCCACTTGCTCATGACAACTCCAGCTTCTCACTAGCCAATCTTTTTCATAAGATTCTTTATTGACCCACCGGTAGACTTTAAACTTTTTGGAGGCTTAGGCTTATGATTTAGGTTTGCGATTTCAAAATGTACGATTTCAAAATGTAATTTTCAAAAACGCAGCTAAGTTTTTGATAAAATCGCAACTCTTCATACTTTTGGATTATTATTCTTTTGTAGTTATTGATAAGTCATATTTCTGTAACTCTTTTTTCTTTTCTTTTTTGACTTATGCTTAAACAAATATCTTTCCCCCATTGCAGGTGAGAGTGTTCTATGCTGTAAGACTCTTTCTAGGTCTCCTCTCTGTTATCACAAAAACGGTTCTGGTAGTAGCCCTTTCTAGGAAGTATGGAAGACGTCTTGCTTTGTCACACACTTGCAATGCTATGCAATGGCTGTTGCAGTTGCAGCTATTGGTGTAAATTAAACCGTGTAATCCTTGGCTGGCCATTCTCAATCTTGGCTTTTCTGTCTTTAGCTAGAAGATTTAAACAAGCATTTTTAGCTGGAGCTGTCACCTCTGTCTCTCTTCTTGTAAGTTAATCATTAAGTTTGGTCATGAGATACTACTTTGTTGGATCTTTTTATATGCCTGTACATTTGCCATCTGTATTAATAGGAGTTATAATATCTTATATTAGTAATTCTTTGCTGCACCCATAAACTGTGAAGTTTGGAATTCCTTCCAGGCAGTCTCACTCCTTGTTATTACTACTACTACAGAAGATGGACGTCATCTGTGTTGAATCTGTTGCTATATAATGTTGTAGGAGGGCGAAAGCCACTTTTATGGGACTGAAGGACCATTATATTATCTGAGGAATGGATTTCAACAAATTTCAACTTCTGTTTCGTTCTGCTTTGCTTTCCTTGGATTTGGCCATAGCAAGGAAGAGTATGGCCCAGACCTGCTGATCATGTCTCACCTGTAGTATCTGGCTGGTATTATGTCTTTGCAGCCACACAAAGAAGAAAGGTTTGGCTAATTTTATTGTGTCTTGAACATCCTTGAAATTTTTTGTTTTTTTTCTTTCGGTAAGTCAATCGAATCTCTTGTAAATTTTATTTATGAAAGGAAAGATTTTCGATTTGGGTATTCCTGGCTCGTTTCTCTCCCCCTCCCCCCCTTCTTGTACTGTGGCAATCTTCATCTGAATTCTCAAATTTAAGTTTTCTCAAAGAAAAATGTCATTCAGCATTATCAAGTCACATTCTCTTTGCTTTTTTTTTTTTTTTTTCATTCTTTCTTTATTGGAAAAAAAACAAGTGGATATGAATATGCCATGTAGACAAAAATGCTAAGAGAAACTACTTGAGAATGCTAAGTAGCATTTCTCTTTCTCAAATTCAATCTCTTTCTTTTGGGTGCATTTTCTATCTAAAACTTGCTAACATTGACAAGAATTTGATATTCCTTTGATTTTTCTAGGCTCAATTAGCAACCTTCATTTTAGTTAAACTATTCTGTTACTATTGAGAGAAAGCAATATCTTGTGTTGACAGAGAAAGCAATAACTGTACATACATTCCAGTTAGAAATCCATAGCCTTTTTAATTTTTGGGTAAACATGTGTAGCCCATGTTTGTGTAATCACATATATAAATATTTATTTTAGTGTCAAGCGTGTCAAGATTGTCATATCCCTAAGTTTGTGGAGAAGTTCTGGAGGTGGTGTCAGTGGTTTTGAAATCCTGTACTTCAATGTTGTTAGGAGTTTTTTTTTTTTTTTGAAAACTAATGTTCTTAGGAGTTGTTCTGTACTATGACACATCATATTCATTAGCGTCATACAACATTTGCTATTACATGATAAATAGCTTTCTAGCAATCTGGCTTGACATCGATGTGTTCGGTATTCATATTCTCTACAACCTCAACTAGTGTGCTTATTGAATAAATGGAGGCACCGATTTCCATCATCATTTTTTGTTCCTGATTATGTCGAAGAAGTACGATGGATTGATAATGGATTTCGAGGTCTTCTACCACTCCCATTTAATTCTACCCTCGGAGGGACTGCAGCTGCACCAAATTATTTTAACAATAAGAACAAGGCAGCAGATGAACAATATGTAATTAATCCATCCTAGAAGATTAGTTGATATGTCTAAACTTGTTCTATTTTTCCTCCATGTTTTTTTTTTTTATAAGTTGTAATAATAATTTTTTAGAAAAATGTAATCGCAGAAAACGGCTCCGTGGACCAACGGTGTAAGAACCAGATCCACAGGTTCCTATCAGCGTGCGAAACATGGAATCGCTATCGGTTCCTCCATTTTTTCATTGATGACTTTAACTTGATGTTACAGCTTCAGGATCTTTAGGCTTGTACTTTCCTCATTGAGCTGCAACTTAATCGACCTTCCCCAACACGCGGAAGTGACATGTCAACGTGGGAGGTAAAAGTTAGTCTTTTTTCATCTTTTCACCTTTCCTTCTGTGATTGTGCTAACATATTTTTTTTTTAATGTTCTTTAGGTAGCTGCAGCACTGCCTTACCTAGACAGGGAGCTCTCTCCTCCCACGTTCCGGTCATTTTTCATCCCATACCTGTGGCAGGAGAAGAATGTATTTGGCATGTACACGCTGCTTAAAAAAGTACCAAAATGATTTGCGAGCTATATTCTAGAAACTCTTGACGACCATAACTTTTTAACATTTTGTTCTAACTTGGACGCAGTGCCCATCAAAGAAGAAAAACCCAAAAAGTATTGACACCTGATTTGGAAATGAGATTGTAGCTGTTCTAACTCTAACGAGTAGTGTTTACCTGATTCTATATTGAAAATTGAATTGAGTAGGCCTTTGATTTATACTAGTATGTTTTCTACATATTCTATATATTTATTTATTATTATTATTATTATTATTATTATTATTATTATTATTATTATTATTTTGTGGGGTTTCCCCGGTTAGCTCTTAGGGTATTGCTGAAAATATTTCGCACAATTTGTACTGGTGGTGGTGCTTGTCAGCATTGGGTTCCGGGTGGTTCTTTTGTGGTGGGTGTAATCTCTGTTTTCTCTACCAGTCGTGAGTGTTTTTTGGGCTACTAACATGATAAATACCGGGGCTTCTAGCAATCTGGCTTTGGGACATTCGGTGTATTTGGTATTCCATATTCCTAGAACCTCAAACTAAAGGTGCTTATTGAATAAATGGGGAGGCTAAGAGGTATTTTGGTTGTGAAAGGATGGAAGAAATCGAATCAATGTAATGGTGGCCATTAATGGAATGTCCGCTCATTCAGCGATAAGTTTACGATATGATGACAGTCCATTTAGAGACACAGTCCAATGCAATAGATTTTTCTTCTCCGATTGAAAAACTTTCTTATAGAAATGTATACTTCTGAATTTTCATGAAATTATTGTAATCATCAACTTTGAAGTAATGACACTTGACAGACATTTTATATTACCCTTTATTTAATTAGATTGGATAGTGGAATGCTTTGCACCTATGAATACTAGGGTGGTCGGTTGACTTCGGGGATTTGAGTCCCATGTGGGTGCGCCTAATGGGGGTGATGGCATGCAACCATTCCCACTTCCCATGTTACAATTGACTGGAAAGGTCGGTCCCAACGAGATTATTCCTTTAAGTAAGTTATGTTCTCAATAATTGCATCTGTGCATTTGTGGGTAATCCATCTTGTGGAAGATAGACTATGCCTTAACACGAGTCTAAAGTCTTTCTCCCAGTGAATGAAATGCTATAATTATTCCTTTTGCCTGGAGTATGTTTCGCACGAGGACTTACTTTGTTCAAAGTGCTACACCCCAGAATCTCGTTATCTATTAACTATAGTCATGGTATAGAACCAGGTCCGTCTATTCTCATAAAGCTCTTCACTACAGTATAATATTAAAAGAAGTTCGCAGGTAGATTTATCAATAAAAGTTGATACTGACGTATTCAGGAGGTAAATAGCGGATCTGTAAACTGTATCATTGGTTGTAGAGAGAGGATTGCGTTTGTTCGGTATGCAATTTATCCACTTGGTTTTGTGTTCTGCTCAAGCTGATCATTCAGGGACTGAGAGCTGTTTGGCTGCATCACGTAGGTCAAGGAGGATAAATGTGAATAATCCCCAAGCGGATTAAGGCTCGGGTGATTCGATTTCATCCAGAGGTGTCAGAGTGTGTGTAATCACCCAGGCAAAGTAGTTTATTCTGTTGCGATTTTTTCTATCTTAAATTAGAGATCGAGACACATACGATGGAGAGGTCAAGGGACTCAGTTTCTTGGTTCTGTTATGTTCCCTACATCTCGCAGACTCTACGCAACAAAATTCGTTAATGACGTGCGTGGTTCTTAGCCTCCATATTTCACGAAAGCTCGTCTCCCATTATGCGTGCAACGTAACGATTATGTTCATTTTGATTCATGGTTGATGCATCTGACCAGATGTAGACATATCTAAAGCACGATAATCATGGATCGACACAGACACCAACTAAACCAGGGAGTGGAGGAATCAGCAATAGAGCTGCATTTGTAGCATAATTTATGAAAGTGGTGTGAAGCTTTCATCTGTCAAATTTGCAAGCCTGGCCTCTCCACGCACCCCCCGGCAGGAGGAAAAAGAAGAGATATGCCAACATGCATCAGACGTCTTGGGGTGATCGCAGGAAGATGGAATCGCAGCAGAGAGTTAAGCTATTGACGAACCCTTCTCGCGCGGGGTCTTTAGAGATTCATAATTGACTACAAACGAAATTTTTCTGATGTATAATTTGCTAACTGTTACTATCGAAGAAGAGTCGCAGACCTATCCTCTCTCACAACGACCACATTGATGTCATTTCAATCATCGGACACTATGGAGCGTAAGGAGGTTTATTAAAGGTATATGAGGCCAACCTTCGTTGATCATTCCTATCACCAAACACTATTTCGCGTGAAGAAAATACTAGCAATTACAGGTATTTTTCTTTCGTGAAAGTCTGAAATATTAAGAGGCACTTTAGTATACCTTGCTGGGAGATTGCTCTGGGTTTGGGTGGTGGGTTGTATATAAAAGAGTAGTAGGGATCTCAGGTAATTTGTAAATTCAGAACCAAGAATGAGAGTCTATGTTACCTCGTTGCTAGGCTAAGGAAGATAAATTTAAAAAGAGTTTGAGGAACTAGAGGTTTAACTAGCTTGAATGTTACAAATCAATGTGCACACGCTTTCGTATTTTAGAGGAGAGAATTTGAAACTTGAGGAGATTGGAACACTTACCAGAGATACAGGGGCTTTTACGCCAGCTTGAAGAGGCTAATGGGCAACTTTTAAACAAAAATATGAGTTTACCAGTTAATAATTGGCCAGGAGGTTAGGGAACATTACACTTCTTCTTTAATGGTCTTTTGATTGAGACTATATAATCCTTTTGTTTTCAAACTTGGTCATTTTCGTAGGGGGCAACTCACTTTCTGGAATGAATTTATCAGTGCCAACCAAAGTTATCTGTACGGCCATGAAAATAGGGAAAAAGAAGAACAAGTTTTAAAGGAACAACATCACTTCAATGACCCTTTTATTTTGATGTTAAGATCATTATATATCTCAAAAGCTTAATTGAGATAGAATAAATTAATCATTAATTTGGTACTTTAACAGTCCTCTTCTGTGTGAAGCTCAAGCTCTCCCTCAACAAAGTGGGAATTCACCACGTAGAATATTTAATTAAAAAATAGGGGTAACATTCTAGAGTAAGGGTTTCGAGATCTGACCTGCCGTTCTGATATCATATTAAGATTACCACTTATCCCAAAGATTTAAGGTGATAGGAATAGTGAATTTAATTTTTTAATTCAATTTTAACATTTAGTATTAGAAAGGAGATACATCCATCAAATTTTTTGAAAATTTGGATCTATACATTTGCAGGTTTCTGTACTTTGCGTTGGAAGTGAATGGGCACCGGTTTCCATCATCATTTTTGTTCTGCTGATTATTGTCGAAGAAGTACGATGGATTGATAATGGATTCGAGGCCTTCTACAACTCCCATTTAATTCTAACCCTCGGAGGACTGCAGCTGCACCAAATTAATTTAACAATAAGAACAAGCAGCAGATGAAACAATATGTAATTTATCCATCCTAGGAAGATTAGTTGACTATGTCTAAACTTAGTCTACCTTTTTCCTCCATTTTTTCATTGATGACTTTTAACCTATATGTGATCAGTTACAGTCTATCATGCCCAGTTTCAGGCTGTACTTGCTCTTTCGACATAAGAGGAGACGCAGTGTCCTAGTAAGTCCCCAATACGAGAAACGGTGACATGTCACGAGGCAATCGTGAGAAAAGAGAATCATCTAAATAGTCATTGGGAACTCCGTTGTTCACACGTTATCTGTGATTGTCTTATATTGTACTTGGATGATACTTCAATAACATCGTGTATTCAGGTAGCCTGCACACTGCCTTAAGAGACACCCAGAATTATTGATACACACCTCACCTCGACATCATAACACACCAACAGTAGCTGCGTGTCATACATTTTCATCCTTATTTACAAGCCCGCGTGAGGCGTCAGGCACACACGAACTGTATAAAACTTCAAATGTCAATAAGCTGCACAAAGAGTATCTCATAAATCGATAGACTGAATGAGCGACTAGGGGAACTTCTTATTACTTTGTTAGATGACCATGTAAGAAGGTGTTTATACTTTCTCCGTTAGTTAGAACTGATACAATTGTGGGTTTCTATTAGCACCAAGTGACCTATTATAAGATCACATAAACTCTGGGAAGGTGAAGACAAAACTATACAGCAAGAATAATGGAAGAGCTCCTTGTCGGGGAATTTGGAAGAGCATTGGAGATTTGTATCACCTTCTACACAGTAGTTTCGAACCTGATTCTCTATGATATTTGGTAGATTGATAGGCATTTGGATGAGAATTGGGGAAGACGTGCGGTTGGTTCCAAATATCTCTCTTTATAAGCAAAAAGAGATGTGGGTTACAAGTCACTTGATTCTACCACATATTACTGAAGAATTCGTGAAAGTATAGGGGCCTTTTTTGGATTTTATGACTAGGCTATGATTACTCATTAACAATTCGTTATTTACTTTAATTATTTGTTTTGCTTTTTAACTTTTTTTTGTCTGTATTATTAGTGAGGGGAGGATTTCCGATTAGTCCATCACTATTGGTAATGCGAGAAATTGATATCGAATACACTTATAAAGCTCGAAACATAGCCACGGATGGTGTCCTGCCCTGTACGCACCCACACTTGAAGGGACCCGGGTAGTTCGTCTTTTGTTTGGTGAGTGGGTGGTGTGGAGTCATTACTAGCGTTGCTCGTGTTTGTTGAAGACACTTAATGGAAGGGTATCAGCGGTGTTCCCAATATATTTAGAAATCGGCAAGCCGTCTTTACGTATAGTTTTCTAACCCCTGTTTGCCTGGGTCATGCTGTGTAAGGGGAGAGAGTATATTCCATGACACAGAACAAGCTACACACCTTCTGCCTTTGCATGAGCTTTGATATTTGAGTATGCCTTGGCGAGGTAGATTCTATTGTGGGTCACAATTATGCTTTGGTATAGCAAGATCTTGTTATATTCCTCCTAGATGTAGGAATTATGTATGCTATCTGAGTTCTCGATGCGGACCACCAGCTAGGAAAATCAAAATTCTCCTGTTATAATTCCAAGTGGCTTTCATGGAGAGCCGCACCTAAGGTGGGGCCACAAAATGGAGGGACTAGCAAAAATGCGGAGGACATTTGTTGCGATATGATTAAAATCGAGGAAGTGAGAAGATCTCCCTTTTTATATATGCGGGGGAATTTCGTCTGATCCATAGAGACATTATGGTGCAAAAGAAATGGGTCCGATGGAAAGGTCGAGAAGTCTATATATATCTTTGGACATGCGAGCTTTTCTTAACACCTCTTTCATTATACCAACTCATTTTATATACAGATCCTTTATTCTCGACTTGAAACACTTGTATACCCAATTCTACATTCAAATAAATTAATCCGTATTGAGTACTTCTTCATTTTCTAGAAATATTATTCTACCTACTAGATAGGCGAAACCCATTTATGCTATCCGCCTCAGCAGTGTAGAGTATCTCCTATCATTACCCAAGAGTAGAACGGCGTTGTATAATCACCCTAAAGAGTATTCATGATCATTCAAAAACCCTATACTCATCGACCCCTTATAACTAGTTTATTTAGTTGTACTTCTTGTATTTTTTTTTTTTACCGATATTTTAATGATATATATTTTTTTTCCTTCTAAGGAACAATAGACTCTTTGGAGACTATATTTGGACGATTGTGCTTTATTTAGAGAGAGAATGAATACTGTAGAGCAACACACTGCATTCTTTTTTAGCGAGATGTGATATTGGATTGATGAAATGAGTGCCTAACATTGGCAAATATATGGTATTATGTTTCAGTAGACATTTTCTTGTGGTGCCCAAAGCATTTGCAACATTGGTGTGAAGGTGCAGATTTGAGGTTACTTGGGGAGGTTAGAAATTGAAGGGTGGAAGGAACGGTGGCGGGTGGAGTTCCAGATTTCCATTTGCAAACCTTAGGGAATCTAAAGTGGACGCTTGTATAGGGTGACAGCAAAGTTTTGCGGTGGAATGGTTTCTTTATTAAAGATGGTATACAGCATAAGAAAATAGATAATAATTTATATAACTTATTTCCTGGGATTATTGCCACGATAATAGGGAAATGGAAGAATTTTAGAGTCGTCTTTGTCACATCTAAAGATTTTAAAGTTAATATATATTATATTTGAACTATGTAGATTACCATGGATTTTGGAAATTGTTTTTTTAGCGGATAGGGAATTCAGAGGGAGCTTCCCCGCTAGAAAATAGAGATCTCTATTGCTCTAATGGGGATATTCCCATCATTTAAGAAATGTAATAATATGAATGATTAATCCTCAAAACACTTCAAGCAATTGGAGATTATAAGTTAATTTAATCCAAAAATATTAAATGGCTTCACGATATCAGGAAAACAGACTTTACTGAAAATTGTTCGATTTCACGTTGTTAAATTGTATAAATTAGTCAAATTTCTATATTAAATAAAAAGAAATTTCTCCAAATACCCCTAACGTTTCTTCAAAAGAGTTTCTATTCACTGAAGGGGATAGGCGTGAAAGTAAGTTTCTTTTCCCAAAGCCTCTCACCCAAATAGGGTATAGGATCAGTGGGTTGCTTTTTGTCACTGGTACTTTTCCATCTTAGAAATGTGAAAGACATTCCTTATTCTGCGAAATTCACGGGGCCAAAATTGGCGGACAATTGAACCAAGTTCTATCGCCTATATAAATATCCAGGATTCCAATTCCAATCGACAAGTTATCACCAAAGCATTCACCAACCGTGCCAACGACTGATTCGTAGGTGGTATTGTATAAGAAATCTATCAATATTGAGCTAATAGCCTTCTATACCACCTGCCCGTACATCAAATGAAAGCTTCTGCGAAGTTCTAGGTATATAATGCTCTTCTCCGTATCAAGACAAACCATCTCTCTTCGGAGGATTAGGATTTCTATGACAACTACAATTTCGGTTATATGGGGAGATCCTTAAAAGTTAAGGAATCCTTTTGGTTTATCGTTGTATTGCTATCTTAGTTAAAAATTGGCTTATTATCCCTAAAAGCAAGCGGAAACTATAAAATTAATTTGGAAGGTATATTACTTTTGTGCATCCAATAATATTTACATGATATTGTTCAAGGTTTTCATGAAGGTGTAAAGGCCTTTTTCCGTCAAATGGGGTAATTCCCACATCACAACTATTCACAAATTATCCTCCAATTGCGAGGAACTTAAAACAAATTACTTTTAAATATAAGCCAATGGGGGAGTCAATGGGTAGGATTAGATGATAGTGATATTTTCAAATTATTATAAGGTAAAAATAATAGAAAACTTTGGGAAACCAAATACTCCAAAGGATAGGTGGAACTTGGGAAACAATCCCGACCGGGAATAAGAAATTCGAAGACAACCATGTTCAGAAGAAGGTATTATGCAACAAAAAGATAAATACATGACAAACGAAAAAGCGATAAAGTATCGGAATACCTAGTCATACACACCGGGATGATTTTCGCTAATCTATTCAATGATCTCTAAGCTTAAACCTCAACTTCCCATCGCAAATTCGACACGACTATCCTAGGGCGGCAGGTCTT